>CAUYRT010032586.1:0-67882 GCA_963574885.1 Lepilemur ruficaudatus | reverse complement strand
TTTCCAGCTTCTCCCACCATCAATATGGGATATTTGAGGCAAAACTCCACCCAGAGAACACACTGCCATGCCATTACTCAAATCCTAAAATCCTTAGTCAGCTTGTCTTTCTTCCTGTTTCTTTCAGTCATATTTTTTGTTAAATTATAACACCCATGGCTTTTAATTAGGCTAAATAAGAGAAATAGAGAAAAGCATCTCGATTCTATCTTTCCAGAAAAAGGACTGGATATATCCTGAACATATTTTTGACAGAGAGCTGACAAGATTTTTTTTTTTTAATTGATCAGCTGTGGCTGGCATGAAAGAATGAAGAAACAGAGATTCCAGGGAATTTTTCCTACGCAACTGGAAGAATGAAATGTCCATTTACTCTACTGAGATAGGAAATACTGTGAAAGGAACTGACTTGAGTACAGTCAAGAGTTTGGTTTGTCTAACATGTTTAAGCGTATGCTTTGGATAAACGTGTTTAAGTTTGATATGCCTACCAATCTTCCCAGTAGAGATATTGCACAGATAGTTGCACTACATAAATCTGAAGTTCAGGGAACAGGACAGGGTAAGATATAAAATCTGGGCTTAGTCACTGTTAAAGCCATGAGAATGGATAATATTATTGAAAAAGCAAGCACAGAAAGGAAAAAGAAAATTGTGAAGGACTGAGACTTGTGCCACTAAAGTGTTTACAGATGGAAGGGAAGAAAAAGTTACATCCGTCTCTTGCAGGCAGCCACATAGAGTAACCACCATTAAAGATTTAGAAGAAAAAATACGTGAGGAACAAGTAATAGATACCATTCTAAGAGCACCTTCTTACATCCAATTCCGTGTTTTAAGAAAACAGATACTGATTCTAGAGAATGTGAAGTACCCAGGATCACACAGCTGTTGTCACAGACCCTGAGAGAGAAGACAAATCTCTCTCCTGTAAATCACCGTGGCTCAGACTTACACAGTCTGTAATGCAGCACATGCTTCAAAACCATTAGGAAAGTCTAGGAGCATCAGAATTCTGCACGTGTTCCTTACTACAGATACATTTCAATTCAGTTGTATAAACAATCACTTTAATTTTATTGATGCCACCTAGAAATGTGGACATCATTATATAGAAGTCCAAACTGAAGTTATACATTATTTAAGATAAATTTAGTATAAGTCACAATTACACTATCTGATTTCACAGTGGGTTTAATTAAAACTACCTGTAATTTCTGCTTCTCCTCCAAAACATTTTTCAAATACAAGCAAAAATAAATCTTCCTATATTATAGCAATTTATAGTGTCCAAAGTGCATTTGAATATATTATTTTATGTGACTTTTGAAGCAGTGCTCTGAATTTGGCAGAACAGGTATTTTATTCAACTGCTATAATGGAAGGTACTGAATCTCAGAATTCAGTGAAGACACTGGATCATCAAGAGACAAGGTCACAGTCACTTAGGTGGCAGACTATGGCACAGACCAGAGCCAATATCTCCTTGACTCTGGCACTCTAACCGAGGGCAGTGGGACCCTTGCCATGGAGTTTAGCACAGCTCTCACACTAATGATGTACAGATCTGACCAGCACCAAAACACGTGGGCTCCAAATCCATCATCCATGGAATGAAGGTTATGATAAAGACACATTAACAAAGTCGTGATGTGTTATGGATCGACATAGTCTTAAACAAAATGTCCAAAATACATTTTAGAATTTTAGAATAATCTATCTAACATATTCTGTAATTATACAAAACTAAGCATAAGCAAATGCAAGCCACAATAACACCTCAAATGTTCAAGATTTAGCTAATCTTCAAACTTACATATTAGAAATACAGTGTTAAAAGCCATAAAAGAGGCAAAATGAATCACAACTGTTGTTTAACCCATATTTAAAAATTAATGCTTTTAAGTAAAAAGACTCAAATTCTTACTCAAATTCCCCCTTGTTGTACAACTTTGAAATATTGATTATGTGGATCCAAGGCCACCATATATTAGTCATGGGAAAGTAATGGAGTCGACCATATTTTAGAATGAAATGAAACAGAGGGAACTTTAAAACATTCCATGCACATGTAAATGTATAGCTATATACATAATCTCCATAGCGGTGGAAATATTCAGTGTGGGAGCAAATGATCTCACAAACCATAGATTATCACTAAATTAATGCCCAGTGCAAAAATTAATGTTCATAGCAATGCTTATAAAACTTTAAAATGTATGAGGAACATTTTATTTAAGACTACACAGATGGCTATCACATAGGAGGGGATAGGTACCCCACCTAAAATAATTAAACATTGAAAAAAAACTTTGACATTGTAAAAGTGGAAGTATTAAGCTATAAACACAATCTGATGACCTATGTGGCTGGCTGATGAGCACAGAAGGCAGCCTGCATCTCCCTCCCGTCAGAATGGCTCATCATCATGGTTACCAGTCTCCTCAGAGCCTAGGGACAACATTGCATTCATCATGGGTACATTTCAACGATTCTCTTCTTACTGCTCAGAAAATTTAAAGACTTACTCTGGCTTTAGTTATTAAAAGTTCATTTTAAATTCATTATTAATAAAAAATAACTTCTTCCACGTATATAATAAAAATTAACCTATGTATGGTAGTCAATGTCAAGCTACACCATATGGACTGGAGACAGAAATGTTTGAAGTTTATGTAGTATACTGAAGGTGTAACTTTGTACTCACCTGGATAGGAGAAAAACTTTCTTTTTTAAAAATTAAATTTCTCTGTCTGTTGTACCAAAACAACTGGAGAAGTCATTCTCTGAGGGGAAATAACAAATACATTGCTAACAAAAGTGAGAAATTATGACAAAAAATTTACTCCTTGATCTATTATGATGACTTGTGTAGGCAAACATTCACATAAATTATGTTGACCTTATTTTCACATTATTATCTATTTCATTTCATTTCTTGTGTGTCCTGATTCTTCATTTCCAGAACAATGCAGATTTTAGCCTATCGATTTATATTCAATCTCACTTAAGTATTATATATTTAATTTAAATCATTTTCTACAGAGGCACTATAAACTTCCTAAATCTATAATCTTTCGAATATCCCTGGGCTCCTTTACATGACTACCATAGTAGGAACTCTTTGGTTTGAAACAATAATAATAATACTCCTTTGCATTTAAAGAGAATTTGTTCACTCACTGAAGATTTCTTTTAAAGTGAGAAGTTTTGTGTTCTAATTTTATACAAAAAAATTACTTATCTAGCTCAAATTGCCCATCCAGGTAATCATTCAAAGTTTTAGGAAAAGTAAATTAGAGAAAGAAACAAATACCCTGATCAGTAGTTCATTCATTATTTTAGCAAACATTTATGATCATAAATAAGGTTATGGAACTAAGACAAACACACATGAATAGTTTAAAAGTAGTAGAGGGGAAAAGAATAATTTTTATTTTTCACCTCTAGGAGCCACCAAAACAATGTAATCTTATTTAATTTTGTCACAGTGAGTTACATCCATCTGGTGCTCTCTCAGGAACCAAGATTCGGAGAAGGCAGTGAACTCACACAGGGTCACAAAGCCAGCAAAAGGCAAGGCTGAGATTAGAGCCACGCTTATCTTGTTTCAGAGCTGATAGTTTTTCCACCAAAAACAAAACAAAAAGTCCCCACACAAACACAAAACTAACCTTGGATCTGATACTCTTTTCAGATACACTGACATCCTTTTCTAAGACAACACACACCAAAATGATGGATAAAATAAACAAACAAAAATAATGTCAAATATGCAAGTAGGGTAATAAGAAAAGAAGAAAAATGTCTTGGTTGTCAGGAATGAGGACAAAGAATAAAAATCCACAGGTAAGAAGTCTCTGCACAAGCAGGAGCCCTGCAGGCTTCCACCCAGGGGCACCCCTGCAAAGCTGCAGGCAAGGTGAGCAGTGTGGTTGTAGTAACCCCAACACACAACCCGCTTAGAGTGTAAGTGTGATAAATCCTTCCTGCCGCCCAAGGGGTTACTGCGGGAAACTTGCCTGTCTTGAACTCCGATCTTATGAAAGAATTAAAAACCAGTTCTCCAGAGAATGTACATATTTGCCCACAGGTGGGTTTGAGGTAAGATTGCCTCCACCTGTGCAGCCTCAAACAGCCAGTTGAGAATTTAGTTTAAAAAAATACCAGGGTTCCTAAGATCCTCTGGCACCCAGAAGAAGCAAATGCAAATTGTGTTGGTAACACATCATAGAGCCAAACTCTAAGGAATTCCCACAGAAAGAGGAGGAACAGGAGCTCACTGTGAAAAATCACAGGAGGAAATAGAACTCCACCAGTGAATCAGCATAAAACAAACAAGGAACAAACAATGGATTCAGAGCTACAAAGGTTGCAGATCCAGCTATACCATACAAACAGCATTGTTTAATATGATTAACGGAAAGGAGAAGATACAAATTATGACAGTGATATAAACGCTCAGGAGGCAGACAGAAAATAGGACATGATAGAACTGTTAGGATCGAAAGACATAATAATCAGAATCAGAAACTCAGTAAATGGCTTCAATAACAATCTGACCAAAAAGAGAGTTAGTGACCTGAAAGGAAGCCTGAGAGCTTGTCTCTAGTGCTCCACAGAGAGAAAAACAGGTGCAAATATAAGGAAAAGTGAGAGAAGAGTTGAAAGCAGCTGATCTCAAATCCGTCTAGCAAATGTGACTGGAGGGAAGAACACAGAGAGCGGCAGACAGCAGACGTTTAAAAGATAATGGCTAAGAATTCCTCAGAACTGAAGAAATATATAAATCCCTCTATTCAAGTGTGATGTCTCCCAAGCAAAGAAAATGAAAAGAAACCTTCCGGCAAATGCTTCAGAGCGTTGCTGCAGATTACCCCCAGGCCTGGGGGCAGGGATGCTTCAATCTTCAAAGCACTCAGAAAGAAGAGACAGTTTCCCTACAAAGAAAAAGTAACTAGATGGATGGCAGACTTTACCAAACTCCAAAACTCAACATGGGGGCTGAGGGATCAAAATATAACAAAATCAATCAAGTCAACTTTTTGTAGGATAAAGGAAAAAAACCCAAATAAACAGTGTTAAATATTCCATCTATTTATCTATCTGTATCTGCCATCTATCTATATGTGTACATGTCTATGGATGCATGTATCTCTATCTGCCATCTATCTATACGTGTACATGTCTATGGATGCATGTATCCATATCTGCCATTTGTCTATTGGTGTACATGTCTACGTATGCATGTATCTGTATCTGCCGTCTATCTATATGTGTACATGTCTATGGATGCATGTATCTCTATCTGCCATCTATCCATCATTTGTCAATATTTACCTATCATCTACCTTATTGGCCTATATGTCTATCTCTATTTGTCATCTATCTGTGTATATCTCTCTATATACATGGATGTGTATGTATGCATATATATGTAAATAGGTTACAGGTAGATTTATATTATTTATATATGTTAAACAAAAACAGTAAGAGGATTACACACACACAATGAAAACTAGTTTCTCTCAGTGGAAGGGAGAAACCAGTGACAGGATCTGGGAGAGTTTGGCATTATGGGTAAAACGTATGTCTAAGCTGGTGATAGGCCCATGGTTGACAATATCCTTCTTGCTCTTTAAATGCAAATTATGTTTTAAAAGTTCATTTGTGTAAATATGCTATGTCTGTTTGTATAATATATCTGTACAATTGTAAATCTGAGCAATATAGCTGACAAGCCAATATACCTAAGCATTGCTGCTTCCTCCCTTCTCTGATGGCACTGCGACCCATCAGTACACTTTCCTCACTACTCACAGGCTGCCTGCCTATGCCCCACAAGAAACTCTTTCCACAACCCACAATCCATGATTCCTGCTTGCTTTTTCACAGGTTGCAATTTTGCACACACTTTTCTGTCTGCTTAGAATGTCTGCTACCCTCATATATCTTGTGAAATTCCATCTACTATGTAAGACACAGTACCTTAATTACTTCCATTGGAAAGCAGCCCCTGATTTGGACCTCTGTGTTCCGTGTTATCACCATGTCTATACACATTCATGTTGTATCATTGGTCATGTCAATGAAGGTTTTGTTTGTTGAGTTCTTACTGTGCACCACAGACTGTTTCCTGGTTTACATGCATTAGCTCATTTAATCTTCACAATTACCCAATGATATAGGTACTATTATCCTCATTTAGAAGAAAAAAACATAATAAGCACAATCAGATATTTGATAAGTAGTTTAAATAATAGACTCTATCAAAAAGAGAGTTAGTAAACTAAAAGAAAGATGGAATGAGTTACCCTTAGTACTCTACAGAAACATAAATGGATGCAAAATATGAGAGAAATTAAATATTAAAGAGTTGTCAATAAATTTATTTTATATGTAAGAAGAAAATCTCATGTTAAACTTATCCTAAAGGTAAAATAAAGCTTATGATACACAATAGGTAAATGCCCTTAAAACAGCTGGACTTAACGAACCATGTTAAAATAATATCCTTAGTATGCATCTTGTAGTTAACAATGCATTTCACAAAAACATTAGCTCTGTTTAAACAGTATCCTTCTATCAGTGCCATTATTGTTCCTGTAGTAAACATTATCATTCATTTGCTTCTACATTTGAAGGATTCTTCATCTAACCATTCCAAAGTCTCCTGCTTCATGTGCTGTGACAGTCAAAGGGGATGCCAGCACGCACCAGTGCTGCTGCTGCTGGAGCTGCTGACCCCGCCATTGCCATTGCCACTGACTGGCCAGAGCTGTGGCCACCACAGCTCATCCCACCGTGGCCTCCACCACAGGGCCTGGAGACAGCGTTTTCCCTGCAGCCACCGCCTCCTCTTCCAGGGCTGCCGTGTCTGGAACAGCTGAGCCCTGGGAAACTATGAGCATCATGGCCCTAGTGGTGATGGTTGACTCTCAACAAATGAGACATCACACTGGGAACAGGAGGGAGGCTTTTCCAGCACTGTGGTGTGTGAACTTAGCAATCTCTGTAATAAAGAAAAGGGCACTCTAGGTTTCAAGATCATACCCTTGTATATTTCTGTCATAAATTCACAACTCTCCAAATAGTAATTGCCTACCTATAAGTAATTTTTAATTCTGGAAAGTATTTATATCCTTCCCTTTCATACTCTTATTTGCAGGATATTTAGAATGGCTGTCTCCCCAAAAAAGTTTTAAAAAAAAGTAGAAATATAAAATACTCCTGATTGTTTCATTCATAAACATAAAACCAAATGTAAAAATAGTTTGGATTAAATCGATAGCTTCTCTGTCGATTTTACTTACCAATGATCCATTTTACCTCTGAAACAGGTTTGGGAAAGTCAATGGTATTTACTTAGGATAGATCAAATTTTATAGAATGTAACCTGAGTTAATCAACAGATAAAGTAAATGTGGTGTATTTACACAGTGGTCTGTAATTTAGCCATGAAAAAAAAGGAAATCCTGCCACTTTTGGCAGAATGCATAAACACGGGGCGTCACCCTGCGAGAAATAAGGCAGACGCGCAAAGACAAATACTGTCTGGTCTCACTTATATGTGGAATCTAAGAAAGTCAAACTCATAGGAACAGAGAATAGAACAGTGATTCCCTTGGGCTGGGCCAGGGAATGGAGGAAATGGGGGTATGTTGATTAAAAAGTACAAACTTTCAGTTTTAAGATGAACAAGATCTCAGTATCCAATGTACTGCATGGGTGGTCGTGCATGTGTTAATTGATTATAATACTCATTATGCAATGTGTATGTGTGTCTGTATATATGTATTATCAAATCATTATGTACACCTTAAATATATATCATCTTTGTCAATTAAATATTTTAAAATGAAAGAAGAAAGCAATCTCATTAAAATATACAAACGTAATCATTGGCATATGAGAATTGTTTTTAAAAGTTTGGAAAACATAAATAACGTGCATGTTGTACATGTATGTGTACAAAATCTTTGATCTCTGTGTTGATGGATTTCAGTCAATAGCTCTGTAATGTAGGAAAAAGAAAAAAAAACAAAACACTTCCTGTCTGAGCCGGCACACACTGTTCCCCCCAGATGACCTAATAAAATCTATCACCAGTAAGTGCACAGTATAGTCTAGATACAATCTCTCTTCTGATCACATTTTCACAGATAATGAGCCCCAAAGAGTTAGACCCTGCATCCGGTCACACCCATTTGAGAGCAGGTACAAACTCCAAGGTTAAAAGTTGATATTATTTTTTCTTAATGTTACCTTCAGGAAATTATAGTTTTGTTCGTAGGGTTGCTAATTGCATGTTTTCTCCCACAGGGAAAAGGGGAGGAAGTTGTTTTGTTGATTTCAAGTCTAATAGTGCCCATTAGAACTCTGTGGAGTTCTGTACTGATGCTATTATCTGGTAGTTCTGCCCTATTTGGAATTTAGTCTCCGAGATTTTCTTATCTTTTACTAGGGACACCTTTGAAACTGATGTCTCCATGGGGAAATAGATAGCCATCTTATATTGCTTTTAGCCCTATTTGCCTTCTAAAAATATTTTGTTGGGTACATTAAATTTTCCTTTAGGACACATTGAAGGAGATAATCTCACCAGCACAGCCACAGGTACCTCTGATTTAGAGTGGTAAATCAGTCAGAAGGATGACAGGGACAGAGTGTTTGATTTCCAAGCGCCAAGGGAGGATGACGACTTTCTTTCATGTTAACTGAAGCTTTAACGTATCTATCTGACAACTGTCAGGCATCATTCTGATCAGTAGTCATTCTCTATCTGCATCTTGAATAATTGCTGTCTACATTTTGTTACTGTTTTCAAATTATCACAGATGGAACAGGTTTTATCTGATATGAAATCAATGCTAAAACTTCAACTGCATAATCTATGAATAAATCATGGAATGTTCCTCAAAAGTAGCTAATAGAAGGTACTGGGGGAAACTTCAGCATTTTGCCGGTAGACGTCACAGTAAATGCATCAGTTATTTTGGTTTTAACTCTCTAGCTGTCTCTGGTAAGTGAAAATATTCACACACTTTCTGAACGATCAATATTTTACAAGATTTTCTGCATATGGGTAGAATATAGGTGTCAGATGTGCTAAACTTGTCAGTGTCTTTCCTCTGCCCTACCTTCCCAGGCCTCTTGGACTCTGCCTGTGTTCCACTGTGAATTCCAGACCCACTGGCCACGGGTGCTAAGCAGGTTTAAGTCCCTGTGTGATGGGGCTTCTTGTTGAGTCACCTGCATCATGAGCTCACACCGATAGAGTCCCCTGAGCTCAGCCACACATCCTTTGCTAATAAATTCCATCAGGCCACGGTGTTTCAGTGCTGACCCTGGGACTAGTGGATGTCCCATGTTGTTCTCCTCCCCCGACTCCAGCTGCCACCTTGTGAAGTAAAGTCTTTCTCCAGGGTCCCTTAGTCATCCTAACCCCGTATCCTGCCTTCTCACTGAGGCCCGCCTCGCGTGCTTGCCTGACTTTTAGGTCTGGATTTCTGCAACTGAGCCCAGCTCTACCTCATGTCAAGAACTTTAGAGCAAGGAGCTAAGGGGTCACTCTACATGGATGCCTGGATATTGGTCAGCCTGCTAATCCTTGATCTTCAGACAATAACTTTTCGCCTGACTCAAGTTCTCCAGCTACTCAGTTCTGTGCCTTGTCCCTTTGAATTAGCCTTTTACCTGGGCTCATGCCCCAATGTCTATCCTCCCTTGTCAGTAGGTCAATGCCAAGGTCCCATGACCCCCACTCCCACCTATAGTTCTGACGGGGAAACATTGTCAGGCCTGCCATGAACTCCCTGCCCAGAAGAGTCTTGCTGCCACCCCTGACCCCTGCAGTGCAAGGGCTTTCTCTCAGCCTGAGCTGGCAGCCAGAAGTATCAGGCAATGACAATCTGAGAAGCAGCCTTCGGCTAACAGGATGGGCCTGCAGACACACACACTATCTTCCTCCCTGTTGTAGGGGCACACAAAAAAATGGGATATTCTGTAATTTCCTGGAGTTTTCAGCAGAATGGAGCTTTAATTCCCCTCCTCCTGAGTAAACTGCCTGATGGCAATCCTGTCCTTAGCCCCCAGCCCTCCCGGTCCCGTGTCCTCCTTCTCCAACGAGGGCCCCACAGCAGTACTCCCAGATGAAATACCAGCATCGTTGCCAAGGGTCAGCAACTTAACATCTGCCTTGCCTTAGAGCACTTTCCTAACCTGTCCACCAACTTAAGCAGACATAGAATTAATGCTAAATTTATTGTAATACTTAGATATGGCTTTCTGTTCTCAAAAGTTGGATGATTACCTCTGCCCTAATCTCCTACCCTCTCAAACTCATAATTGACAAGCAAAGCTATCCCTGTAGAGAGAGCACGCCGGCCACGCGCTGTGGCAGTGCAACAAAGACCACGCACTGGGAAGGTGTGACGAGCAAGGTTCAAAGAGAGTGTGTTTTTCAACGCAGAGATGTTTGGGGGCCTTTGCCAGTGGGACGCTTTAAACAGCAGACCCGGAGAGTTCTCCCAGGCAAAATTTGGCAGTCTGAGAGTGCGCTGTCTATGCTCCTTTTGTGGGCTGGCTTTCCCCAGACGCAGACCCAGAGGGCAGAAAGAACTTCATATGGGAGGAGTCCAGGATGCACTTGCAGGTAAGGAAAAGTGAGTTGCAGAGCAAAAGGGGAGGGAAGGGAAGCACGTACGCTCATCTCAACTGATGCAGAAAAAGCATTTGACAAATTTCAGCACCTTTTATGACAAGGTTCAACACCATTTTAACACTCAGCAGAGTAGCAATGAAAGGAAACCACCTCACCACAATAAGGCCATATATGAAAACTCACAGTGCTGTACTTGGATGCTGTTCCCTTCATTTCTCATGTAGAAACTTAGTCCCTGTTGTTGCAGGTGGAGCCCACCGGACAGTGCTTGGGCCATGGGGGTGGATCCCTCATGAATAGATTTATGCCCTGCTGGGAACAGGAGGGATGAGTGGCTGGCTTCTCACTCCTTTAGTTCCTGTGAAAGCTGGTTGTTATAATAAAAGGGCCTGGCACCCCCTTATCTCTCTCTGTTCCTTTCTCCCCCCGTGTGAGCTCTGCACAGGCAGGTCTCCTTTGCCTCCCTCCTGAGTGGAAGCAGCCCGAGGCCTTCACCAGGAGCAGGCGCTGGTGCCGTGCTTCTTGTGCAGCTTGCAGAACCATGAGCCAAATAAACCTCTTTCCTCTATAAATCACCCAGCCTCAGGTATTCCTTTATAGCAACATAAAATATTTTCTAAGACAGAAAATTGGTACCGACGAGTGGGGTGATGCCATAAAGATACTAGAAAATTGGAAACAGTTTGGAACAGGGTAATGGGCAGAGATTGGAAGAATCTGAAAGACTCAGAAAAAAAACAGAAACATGAGTGAACGTTTGGAACTTCTTAGAGACTAGTGAAGTGGTTGGGACCAAAATGCTGAAAGAGATTTGAACAGTAAAGGGCAGGCAGATGAGGTCTCAGATGGAAGTGAGGAATTTGGGGGAACTGGTCACCCATGGTAAGATGTAGCAAAGAACTTGGCTGCACTGTGTTCATGCCCTAGAGCTTTGTGGGAGGCTGAACTTCCAAGTGATGTTCTAGGGTATCTGGCAGAAGAAATTTCTAAGCAGCAAAGCATTCAAGAAATGGCATGGCTGCTTTTAACAGCTTACCCTCAGATATGGGAGCAAAGGAATGATCTAAAGTTGAATTTATAATTAAAAGGGGAGCAGAGCATAAATATTTGAAAAATGTGCAACCCGGCCATGTAGTAAAGAAGGAAAGAGCATTTTCAGGTGAGGAATTCAAGGATGCTACAGGGTAACCTCCTAAAGAGATTAGTCAGCCAGGTGCTAATGGTCAAGACATAGGATGAAGGCCCCAAAGACATTTTAGAAATCTTGAAGCAGCCTCTCTCAGAGGCCTAGGAGGACAGAATGATTTCGGGGCCAGGCCCAGGCATCACTGTTCTACACCACCCCAGGATGCTGCTGTCCACATCTAGACTGCTCCAGCTCCACCACAGCTCAAAGGGCTCCAGGTGCTGTTCAGGCTGTGGCTGCAGAAAGTATAAGTGGTAAGCCAGGTGGCAGCTTCCACCTGGTAAGTCTGCAGGTGCACAAAATGCAAGCATGTGGAGCATTGGCAGCTTCCACCTGGATTTCAGAGGATGTATCAGAAAGCCTGGGTGCCAAGGAAGAAGCCAGCCACAAGAGCAGAGCCTCTGCAGAGAGTCTCTATTAAGACAATGTCTGGAGGAAATGTGGTGTTGGAGACTCCAGAGAGTCCCCACTGGGGCAGTGCCTAGTGGAGGTGTGGGAGCAAGGCCACCACTCTCCAGACCCCAGAACAGTAGAGACACTAGGAGTGTGCAGTCTCAACCTGAAAAAGCCGCAGGCATTGGACTCCAACCCATGAAAGCAGCCATGTAGGTTGTGCCCAGCAAAGCCATGGGATGGTGCTGCCAAAGGCCTTGGGAGCCCACCTCTCATGCCAATGTGCCCAGAATGTGGGATATGGATTCAAAAGAGATTATTTTGGAGCTTTAAGGTTTGATGTCTGCCCTGTTGGGTTTTGAACCTGTGTGGGGCCTGTTACACCTTTCTGTTGGCTAATTACTCCCTTTTGAAATGGAAATGCTTACCCAGTGTCTGTTCCAACATGGAATTTTAGAAGTAAATAACTTAATTTTGATTTTACAGGCTGATAGCTGGAATAAAATTGCTTTGAATCTCAGATGAGACATTGGATTTTTGAGTTGATGCTGGAATAAGTTAAGACTTCGGGGACTATAGGAAAGGAGGCATTGTGTTTTGCAATGTGAGAAGGACGTGAGTTTTGGGGAGGCAGTTTTGATGTTGTCCCCTTTAAATCCCATGTTGAAATTTGATCTACAATGTGGGAGGGAGGCCTGAAGAGAGGTGTTTGAGTCATAAAAGTGGATCCTTCAAGAATAGACCAATGCCTCCAGCAGGGATAGTAGTAAGTGGGTTTTTGCTCTGTTAATTCCAGAGAGTTTCTTATTAAAAAGAGCACGGCACCTCCTCCACCTCCTTGCTTTCTCTCTCTCTTGCCATGTGATCTCTGCACAAGCTGGCTCCCCTTCACCTTCCAACCATGAGTGGAAGCACCCTAAAGCCTCACCACAGCAGTTGCTGGTGCCATGCTTCTTATATACCCTGCAAAATGTGAGCCAAATAAATCTCTTATCTTTATAAATTACAAGCATTCCTTTATAGCAACACAAAAAAAAAGCAGACTAAGACACACAACAAATATATACTAAAAGGTGAAGAACTGAAAGCTTTTCCTCTAAGTTGCAGAACAAGATAATTTACACTTTTACTACTTCTATTCAACATGATATTAGAAGTTCTAGCTAGAATAATTAGGCAAGAAAAGGAAATAAAAGGCATCCAAATTGGAATGGAAGAAGTAAAATTATCTTTGATTACAGATGGCATGACCTTATGTAGAAAACACTAAATATTCACAGAAGACTATTAGAACTAATAAATTAAGTAGCAGGATGCAAAATAAACATGCAAACATCAGCTACATTTCTATACACTAACAATGAACAATCCAAAAAGAAAATTAGGAAAACATGTACATGTGATATTTGTTTTTTCATTCCTAAAATACTTCCCTTAAGATAATGATCTCCAGTTCCATCCAAGTTGCTGCAAAATACATTATTTCATTCCTTTCAATGGCTGAGTAGTACTCTGTGGTATATAGTTCACATTTTTTAACTCACTCACTGATAAGCACTTAGGTTGATTCCACATCTTTGCAATTGTGAATCATGCTGCGATAAACATTCAAGTGTAGGTGTCTTTTTCCTAAAATGATTTCCTTTTCTTTGGGTAGATACCCAATACTGGGATTTCTTGATAGAATGGTGAGTCTACATTTATGTATTTGAGGAATCTCTATACTATTATCTACAGAGGTTGTACTAAGTTGCAGTCCCACCAACAGTGTATAAGCATTCTTTCCTTTCTGCATCCATGCCAACATCTATTGTTTTTTGACTTTTTAATCATGGCCATTCTGACAGGGGTAAGGTAGTATCTCATTGTGGTTTTCATTAAAATTTCCCTAATGACTAGAGTTGTTGAACATTTCTTCACGTATTTCTTGGCCATTTGTCTGTCTTCTTTTGAAAAACTTCATGTTTTTCATGAAGTTCATGTCTTTTGCCCACTTTTTAATGGAATTGTTTTGTTTTTATTCTTGCTGATTTGTTGACATTCTTTGTAGATTATGGATATTAGTCCTTTATCAGATGTATAGTTTGAAAATATTTTCTCCAGTTCTGTAGGTTGTCTATTAACTCTGTTGTTTATTTCCTTTGTTGTGCAGATGCTTTTTAATTTAAGTCCCATGTATTCATTTTTATTGTTGCTGTATTTGCCTTTGGGAGTCTCAATCAAATTCTTTGCCTAGGTCAATGACTAGAAGAGTTTTTCCTATTTTTTTTCTAGATTTTTTTGTATGGTTTCATGCCTTATATTTAGGTCTTTTAGCCATCTTGAATTAATTTTTGTGTATGGCAAGGACTAGGGGTCCTGTTTCAGTCTTTTTCATGTGGCTATCCAGTTTTTCCAGCACCATTTATTGAATGGGGCTTCCTTTCCCCAGTGTATGTTATTGTCTGCTTTGTTGAAGATCACTTGTTTACAGGTAGATGCTCTGAATTCTACGCTCTTTATTCTGTTCCATTGGTCTTTGTCTCTACTTTAATACCAATACCATGATGTTTCAGTTACTATGGCTTTATAGTATAATTTGATGTCAGGTAATGTGATGCCTCCAGATTTGTTCTTTTTGCTTAAGATTGCTTTTGCTAGTCAGACTCTTTTTTGGGTTCCAAATAATGGATATAATTATTTTTTATAGATCTGTGAAATATGACATTGGTATTTTAATATGGAGTGTGTTGAATCTATAAATCATTTCTGGAAGTATGGACATGTTAATAATGTTGATTATACCAATCCATGAGTGTGGGATGTTTTTCAGTTTGTTTTTAGCATCTCTGATTTCTTTCATCAGCATTTTGTAGTTCTCCTTGTAGAGATCTTTCTTGGTTAAGTATATCATCAGGTATTGTATTTTTTTTTTTTTGCAGCTATTGTGAATAGTATTAAGTCCTTGTTTTGACTCTCAGCTTGACTATTATTAGTATATAGAAATGATACTGAGTTGTGTACATTTATTTTGGAACTGAGACTTTGCTGAGTTTATTCATCAATTCTAAGAGTCTTCCATGAAGTCTTTTTGTGTTTTCTAGATACAAAATCATATTGTCAGCAAACAGGAATAGTTTGACCTCCTCTGTTCTGATTGGATGTCCTTTATTGTTCTTCATTTCTTTTGCTTACCTGATTGCCCTGGCTAGGACTTCCAGCACTATGTGAATAGAGGTGGGGGCAGTGGGTACACTTGTCTAAAAAAATCTTGAAAAAAAATAAAGCTGTGTACCACAGGCCTTCTAATTTCAAAATTTGCTGTGAAGCTACAGTAAAAACAAAAACAAACAAACAAAAAGCCATAACTGTGTGTTACTGGCATAAAGAAAAATATATAGAACAAGGAACTTAAGCAGAGAGGACAGAAATACACTCTTAATAAAATGAATAATGATTTTTTACAAGGATGCTAAGATACAAATGGTGTCAGGAAAATTGGATATTCACATGCAAAAGAATGAAGTTGGACCCTAGTGCAGTATACAAAAATCAACTTAAAATAGATTAGGTTCCTACGGGTAAGAACTAAAACTCAAACCTAGTAGAAGAAGTAGGGGAAGAAACTCATGACATTGGATTTGGCAATGATTTCTTGGATATGGCACAAAAGGTACAACAAACAAAAGAAAAATAGACAAACTGAATTTCTTCAAAATTAAAAACCTTTGTGCATCAAGGGACACTATCAACAGTAAAAAGGCAACCCACAAGTTGGGAGAAATATTTATATTTGTAATTCACATATTTGATAAGGTATTAATAACCAAAATATATAAGGAACTCCTGCAATTGAACACTAAAAAAGCCCACAAACAACCCAATTCACAAATGGGCAAAGGATATAGATAGACATTTCTCCAAAGAGGACATACAAATGGCCAATAAGCACATGAAAAGATGTTCAACGTTACTAATCAATAGGTGAATGAAAATGAAAACCACAGTGAGATTCAACTTCGTACCCATTTGGGTACCTATTATCAAAAACATAGAGAACAACAGTCTTGGCATGGATGTGGAGAAATTGGAGCCCATATGTGTAGCTTGTTAGAATGTAAAATGATACAACTACTGTGGAAAACAGTATGGTGGGTCATCAAAAAATTATCATTTCATCTTACAATTCCACTTCTAGTTATATTCACAAAAAAATTCAAAATGGGGGACTCAAACAGATATTTGTACACCCATGCTTATGACATTATTTTTCATAAGAGCCAAAAGGTAGAAACAACCCAAACTTCCACTGCTGGGTGACTAGATAAATAAAATGTGGCATATACATATGATGGAATATCACCTGACCATAAAAAGGAATAAAATTAGGATACATCCTTCAACATGGGTGAACCTTGAAGACATTATACTTACTGAAATAAGCCAGACAAAAAAGGTCAAATATTATATGATTCCACTTAACATGAGTTACCCAGAGTTGTCAATAAATAGAGACAGAAAGTAGAACAGAGATTACTAGGTGCTACCAGGAGAGGAGCATGAGGAATCATTGTTTAGCGGGTGCAGACTTTCACTACGGAATGTGACAATTCTGGAAATGGATGGTGGTGATGATTACACAACAATGTGAATGCACTCAATGCCACCGAACTGTACACTTAAAAATGATTAAAGTGATAAATTTTGTGTTAGGTGTATTTTACCACAATAAAAAAACTCAACTGGCCATGTAAGTGTGAGTCTATCTTTGGACTATCCATAATATTCCATAGACTCATATGGCTGTATTTATGATTTCACACTAGGTTTACTATTGGAGTCTTACAGTAAGTTCTGAACTCCAACATTATTTTTCTTATTCAAGATTGTTTTGGCTATTATAAGTCCTTAGTGTTTCCATGTAAATTTTAGAGTCAACTTTTACATATCTACAAAAATATTTTGGGGTTTTGACTATTCAATACTTAGGTTTCAATTTAATCATATTTCTCCATTTACTCATTTCTTTTAATTTCCTTCATCACAGTTTTGTAGTTTTCAGGGTAGAGGCCATATACATCTTTTGTTAAATTTATTCTGATATATGTAACCTTAACATTTGTACCCCCATAATATGCTGAAAAAAAAATTATTCTTACATGTGTTATTTGTTTGATGTATTGTGAATTGCATTTTTGTTTCATTTTATTGTTGCTTGTTGCTAGTTATAGAAACAAAATTAGCTTGGAATATTGTCCTCACTCCCAGCAACTTTACTAAAGTTTTATGTGACTCTAATTTTTGTAAATATCTTAGGATTTTCTCTGTATACCATCATGAAATCTATAAATAAAACAATTTTACCTCTTCCTTTATAATTTTTATGTTGTTTGTGTTCATTTTCAGACTTGCTGTACCAGCTAGAATATGAAGAACAATATTGAGTAGAAGTGAGCCAAGGTGTGATCCTGGACTTGCTTTCAACCTCAGAGACAAAGTTCAAGGTTAGCTATCGTGACTGTGGGAAGTGTTCATTAGATGCCTGTGATCAGATTAAGGAAGTTCCCTCCTATTCATGTTTACTGAAAGTGTTTCTTATAAATGAATGTTGAATTTTCTCAATGTTTTTTTGCATCTGTTGACATTACCATAGGATGTTTCTCCTTAATTCTGTCTGAGTTCTTTCCGGCATCCTGAGCTTCATACATACACACAATTATCTTTAAAGGAGAGAGTAGGTCTGTGCATATTAGCTATTTTGACTATAAAATTTAAAGTCAGTAACATTATTTCAGTGTTGAAGTACTGTATTTTACTGATGATATTTTACTGATCTGGGACCTGTGTGATATATTTGTTCTAGGGGGTTATATGATTCATACCACTTCTCTGTTATTAACCAAAGGGAAGAAAGGGCAACCCATGGGAACAGTTTAATCAGCCTTGACAGCCAGGACCATGATTCAGGATAATTTAAATGGTCTGTGACAAAAGAATAGTTAACAGTCTGCAAAATGTCGATTATCTTTCGTTAGCAAAGGCCTATTGATTGGGGACCCTGTGTGACTCCCATAGGGTGTTAGTAAGAAGTGATATGAAAACTAGAGTTCAGCATTATTCACCACTAACTGAACACTTCAAGGTAAGTCTGTTAATAGGTACAAATTAAATCTTTATGCTAAATAGATACAGATGTCTGGGGAAACCAGAGAGCAGACTGCTTGATGCTTTCTATAATTTTCTTTTGAGATCACATATGGCAACACTGTTAAGATGATGCCTTTACCAATATTACACAGTAAATGATAAACTCCAAAACTTGTCCTGTTTTATGATAATATCTTTTTGTAGAATAAAATCTGATCTCACCTCAGGATGTCTTCCACAGCTACTCTGCTTTGGCAAGAGTAAGTACAACAATTGGTTTTGTGTGATAATTTATGGTTCCCTCTGAGGCTAGATTATCAGCAGTATCATGCATCAGTGGGTGAGAGTATTGGAGAGAACAATTTGCTACACCACTTAGGCATAATTCTAGTAAGGAAGTCACAGAATCATTCGGCACTATCCCAGGGAGAAATCATTCACACTGGGTTCAGTGACCACTGCCTCAAGCTTCCTGCTTCACTGATTCTGAAGAATGTGTTCCACCATGGCACCACTTCCAATGGTTCAAGGTGATGCAAGATAAGACCAGGGCAGGGGACCCTCTCATGCACAGTTCTCAATTAGCCCTCTGTGGGGAAAGGTAGAACACATTCTTTCATGATCAGAAAACACAGGTGTCACTCCCTTCGCATAACAACATCTGGAAATCAAGAGACACCGAGCTGGAGATGGGCCCTAAATGTATATACTTGTGGACCAGGTAAGGTCCTTTTGAAGGAACACTGCTTACTTAATGGTGTCAACAAAAATTACATGCAGTACCATTGACTAGGTTCTGAAAATAAAAGAAAAATACATTAAGAGTTTTCTGTGAATGTGCATTTTTATTAACTAAAAACAAAACCAAAATACTTCAACAGAAAGAAAAGCTACTTACACCGGAATAGAAAGGCTCACCAGACACGCATATCACATCCTGTTCCTGGATCATCAAAATGTCTTTGGCTAGGTGCAGCCGGACTTTGAAAGGCTCCTGATTACCATCCTGCAGCAAACAAGTCCCTGTCTTTGTCTTCAGACAAAAACACAAGCAAAACAGAGAAAAAATATACTTAGTTTATACATTATAACTTGATGGCCTATTTACAGTAAAATATGATGAATAACATTTCAGAGCTGGGAACAATATACTCTGATGAGCCTGCAATTTACTACTTAATATAGGCGCAGAGAAAAAGGATAACCACTTCTAGTAAAGTGGACTTCCAGATAACAATCTTTTTCAGAATATCCACATGAAGATTTGCAAAGTAAGGAGTGTAGTCTATGTACTATATTTCAAGAATAATGACAGCTTTCTTTAATACTTATCATCAAAATATAAAAAGCAAATAGATTTATGGAAATATAATTCACATTCTACAATCCAATCCTTTAAAGTATACATTCACAATTTTTAGTATATTCATAGTTGTGCGACATCACTATAATTGATTTTAGGACTTTTTATCACTCCCAAAATATACCATTTACCCTCATCTCTCCATTCCTCTCTCTGCCACCCCAGCCTACTGTAAACTCCTTCATCATTTCTAGTTGCCAGCACACACACATGCATGCGTGCAGACACACATGAATATACGCATGCATGCACAAACATACATTAACACGTACACACACTTAATACCCAGGAGAAAATGAGGAAAAGGAGGTGAAGTAAACTACCCATTTTAACACAGTTAGTTAAAAACAGAGCCCAGTTAAAGATCCAAGATTTGTGATTTCTAGTCCAGTGATTTTTCTTTAGATATTTTTGGGAATTGTGAAAACAGACTGTAAAAATTTCTGAGCTTGTATTATATAACTTTAAAGTGACACCTTAGTAATCACTGAAGAACTCCATGAGTCTTGTCCCCCTCAAAGCATATTGGTATTATAACATTTGGCTAGATAAGTATAAGTATCCTCCCTAGCAGATGCACTCAACATTCCCATTTGTCACAGGTACAAAAGGAAATATTCTTTGCCATGGAATGTAATCTTTGGCTCTTATTCTGCACCAAAAAAGGTAACAGGAATAGTGACTACTTTGGAAATGGCATTTTCATTTAATAATTATTGAGCCATTGTTAACTTAATGGACAAATACATAGAGTTTCATATTTATCTATAGTATTTATTTATTTATTTAAATTGATGCATAGTGATTGTATGTATTCATGGGGTACAATGTAATGCTTTCATACATGAATACATTGTATAGTGATCCAGTATGGTAATTAGCATATTTATCACCTTATACATGTACCATTTCTTCGTTGTGAGAGCATTCAGACTCCTCTCTTCTAGCTATTTGTGATGTGCAATGCATTACTGCCAGTTATAGTCACCCTATTGTGTAAGAGAATAGCAGAACTTACTCCTCCTGTCATAACTGCAACATTGTACTTATTAACCAACCTCTCCCACCTCCTCTGCCGCCATTCTCCTCAGTGTCTGGTAGCCACTAGTCTACTCTCAACTTTGACATCCCTAACCACTATGGAAACACAAATCAAAACTACAATGAGAGAGCACCTCACTCCAGTTTGAATGGCTGTTATCAAGATGTCAAAAAATACCAAATACTGGAGAAGATATGGAGAAAGGAGAACTCTTACACACTGTTGGTGGGAATGTAAATTAGTATAGCCATTATGGAAAACAGTATGGAGGTTCCTCAAACAATTAAAAATTGATCTACCTATGATCCAGCAATCCCATCACTGGGTATATATCCAGAGCAAATTAAATCAGTATGTTGAAGAGACATCTGCACGCCCATGGTTATTGCAGCACTGTTCAAAATAGCCAAGATACGGACTCGACCTAAATGCCCACCAATGGATGACTGAACAAAGAAAATGTGGTGTATATATACACAATGGAACACTATTAAGCCATAATAAATAATGAAACTCCATTGTGTGCAAAAACATAAATGAGCCTGGGGAACATTTTGCTAAGTGAAATAAGCCAGGCACAGAAAGGCAAATACCTCATGATCTCACTCATATGCAGAATCTGTCCTTATATTTAAGAGGGTAATATCCCAGGCAAATAATACCTTTCTCTTGGAATATACTTTTCCATGGGGATTGCTAGTAATTTATTACTTTAAAAGAATATTCCATAATGTTGATGGGAATACATTTATACACTGCAGCCTCTAAAGATGACGCTGTCTTTAAACTGCTTTATCCCACGTGGTGAGGCATGCCATCTTGCCCTCTCTCACATACAATCTTATATTAGTCTGAAATTATTTTAGAAAAGTTATGATGTCTTTTCAGAAAAAAAAAAACAGAAACTTTTTTAGGAGCAAGGACAGCTTCTTTTCCTCATCTGTGGCAGCGGCACACAGCAGGTGCTCCTTAAATCATGCTGATTAATCTATTCTAGTGTATAATTTACAAGGGTATGTGTAGAGGACAAAAATATTTCAGCACAAGCAGATTATACTTTCCTTAATATAGAACATAATTTTTCTATGTTTTCACACAGAGAAGCATCTCCTGCTTACAATGTGATCTTGGCCAGGGGCCAACAGAGAGATGCTCTGGAGGGGCGTGGGGAGAAGAGGGAATATAAAATAATACATCAAAGCCAAGTGACCATAATTGAACACATTTGCTGATTTTTCGATGTACAGTATATTCCAGGCCAATTTTTTCCCAGAAGTGTAATGGAATAGCTGGTAATCACAAATGATGCACTGTTTCAACTTTGGGATGAGAGGGTGTTTTCCCCTGAGAGCCCAGAAATATATTATTGTTACACATCAAAGAGTTACAAAAAATCATCCAAGGAAAGTTTGAGGAACTGTAACAGAGAGCTCTAAGGGTTTTCTCAGCATAATTCTGCTCTAACCAAAGCTAGCATTCACTCAAGTAATGTGTAAAATGGCCTCTAATTATTAAATAGTTGTCTGGCAAACAGAAGACAGCCTTTGAGCTCACTTTTGGATCTTGAGAGGTTAAGAATTACAGAAAATGAAGAACGAAAAGGCTTTTTGTTAGAATGAAACACACACATACGCGTATCCCAATAAATAGCTGGTTGGAGAAAACAGCAGAGAGCTAAGGACAAATTAAAGTTAAAGTACCCCTTCCAGAGGCTATAGATATAACATACATTCTATTGTGAAAATTCAACTGGTGCACATGAAAACACATTTAAAATCCCATGCATTCATTAATTTTGCAAACAGTGTAATGTCAACAGGGACTCAGACATGAACCAGATAATAGTTCCTGACCTCAGAGTATTTGCACTTATTTTAAAAGTACATATACATACAGGAAGCAATATGGTATCCGATATGGGAGCAACAGAGGGAGAGGAATTAGATAATCTCGAGGGAGGGGTATTAAGGAGGATTCATAGATAGAAAATATGTGTGGTTTGTCTTAAAAAATGAATTAGGAAATGATGATTAGAGAAGCAGGGGTCCTTTTAATCAAGAGAGAAAAAAATGAGTAAAGAGGTGGAAGCCTGAAAATGCATAAGGTCACGTGATGCAAGAAGACAGAGCTGGAAGAGGCGTCGCTGCAGAGGAGTGCTGGGAGAGGACAAGGGGTGCCAAAGCCTTTGTGTGATGCTCCAGGGGGTTGACGGTGATGGAGACGCCCTAGAAAATGTGAGCGAGGAGATAATATGTTCACTTTTACATTTTCTGAATTCATTCCTTGTAACAGTGTAGAAGATGGAGAGGAAATGGGAAAGTTAAAACAGTTATGGTTTCCAGAAACAGACACTAAGCAGGGAACGTTGGAGATCGGTAAGCAGCTACGTTAGAGTCAGAGCAGCTCAAGGAGACAAACGGAGATGAATAAAATCGATTTCAGGGCCCTCCCCAGATTACACGCAGCATTGCCAGACTGGGATTCTCACTAATGAAATAACTACTTCTGTAGTGTCCACTGCCTGCCATGAAATATTCATCCATCTTTCTCCCCTAACAACGCAGTCAAGTGCCTTCACAGATGGCACCGATCCTGTGCTCCTGACCAGGGGTCCTGATGTCCCTCATGCAGAGATTATTTCAGAGTGCTGCACTGTCTCCCGTATACAATGGCATGGCTTATTAGCATCCTTCGCTGGAGAGTATTTTGGTCATCAAAATCTCCTAATGGAGCGGGAATAATTCTATACAGAACAATATCACCTTAAACCGGTTGCTCTTCATGTGCTAAAACAATGACAACCGGAGAGACAAAAATGACTAAGAGACCACTCTGCAATTTACAGATGTTTGTCCCCAAAGCTATGCTATGAGGGGTCATGAGGGACTTGATCTCCACCGCTTCATGGAGTGCTTCGGGGAATGAAAAAGAGAAACAGGATCATGCGAGTGGCTGTTGGTACCACACAAGCTAAAACAGCCCCACCTGCAAGGTCTTTACAGATCTGTACACCCAAATTTTTTAAAAACTAAAAATCACCTAAATAATTATTGCCCCAAATTTTAGTATAAACTTAAGACATACACTCATCTTCTTTTTCTTTATTAATGTAGCGATCATTTGTCTCCGGACTTGGTTGATTCTGCATGCATTGCACACGCATGAAGAATGTATGTGATATGAATGCACACACATTGTGCACATTTATCACTTAATTAAAAAACATACATAAAGTATTACTTTAAAGGGATGATTCATAAAAATGATACGTCAAATATTATTTTCCTGTGTCTGATGTTTTGATCCTATATAACAGCTGGATTTTCCGAAATCCACATTGCAGACTATTTGCTTAAGGGAATTATCATAAGGTAATACTTCTTAATTACTTAAAAGGTGACACTTTTAAGCTTCAGTCTTTGGATATGTTTTCTGCAAACCAGTGAAATGTGGTTATGAATTCAGGGATTTACTCATTGTTATAAAAACAAATCTCACATTTAAACTTACTGAGAATTTATACTTGCTTAAACTTAGGACCCAATTAGGAACTTCAGAAAGTAGAATATCATCCATTTTCTACTTAAAAGTTAAGCCCTTTTTAATTTATGGTCTAGTCTTTCAAAGAATACAAAACAAGTTTTTATGAAACTTTAAAATCTATGTTCTTTTAACTTTGAAATGTAGAATTCACAATATCAGATGTAAGAAACTACAAACTGCAAGAAACTAGGCAGAGACCATGATAAGAACTGCAAATATTCTTGAAGATATTCTCAGGATTTCAATATTTTGAGTGGCAAATATAATTTAATTTGTTTTCTAAGCCTCTAGTTTTAAGTAATACACTATTTCTTACACTGCACCGCACTGCGGCAGTGGTGCCTCCCGCCCTCCTAGGCAAGGCGCTGCTCATCCTTCACCTTCCCGTCCGGGATCGCTTCTCATCGTGGCCTTTTCCTTACTAAATTCCAGCCATTTCTGAAGTCCTAGAACAAAACTCCTCTCTCTTTGACACCGTCTGGAACTATTCCATTCAAAAACGAGTCCTCACCTTTAAGAACTCAGCACTTTTCTTGAATAAATATTCATTCCTAAATTGATCAGTATTGCATTTTGGTATCACATGCAGTGACTTCAATGATATTTTGTTTTATATCACATTTAACTTCTTATATATTATCTCAAGAAGATTTTAATAAGAGGTTATTACTCTTTTCGTTGCTAAGGATCACTAATCTACAAGAACTAGTATAGTAGTTTGTTTAGAGTAGGACTTCTTTCAACACTTGTTAGTTGGATCATAGTCACAGATTATATTTCAATATAAGAAGAACTAAATTAAATTGCATCATATGTATATAATTTAGTAAATTATTAAATATTTGTTATAAAGAAATAAATACGTATTTTCATAGTCAACACAACCACATGGATCATATTTTCAGGAATGTAGATGGCAAAATGAAATATGAAGGAAAGCTAGACTAAGAAAGCATACTGGCTTATTTTAACACAGATTTATTTTCATGGCACTTTTTAAAAGCAGAGTTAATCAGTAATTACATCGGGCTGCATGTACGCATTTTCTTCAAAACTGTATGTTTTGTACTTTTCCCAGTTGTATTTTCTGAAAATCTCCACTGTCATTTTTGCTTCTTCTGAGACGTCTAAGTCCTGATTCCTTAAAAGAATAGCAACATTTTCTTTTTTAAGAACAGAAATTTCTTAAACAATAAATTAATCTTTCTTTTAAAAAATGATCTGTACTAGATACTTAAGGCTCTTTCAAATGGAAATGATCCGGATATGCTTCTTTTAGTCCTTCACAAGGAAGAGACTTCCTGACATCCACACTTGGTAAAGGTAACATTCCACCTTGACCTGCCTGACAGCCATGAATATCAGATTTTCATCTTTATTCCCTTTAGCAGTCAAGAGAAAACAAGTTTTATTTAATATATGTTTAACTGTGATATAAGTTCTAGTAGTATGTACCTTAGAAAGAAGTTTAAACTTAGAATCAGGAGTTCCAAACTACCATTAGGGTTCAACTTATAACTAATTGATTAATTGGCACTTGGCATTTCATAAAACCTCTCAGTTTCCTCACATGGGAAGTGACAGGCTAAATTATGGCTCCTGTCCACTTAAACATTCTAAGACTGTAAATTTCAGGCAAACTCTTTGACTCTGGTCCATTTTCAGAGCCATATGATCATCTTCAGAGCATCTTAGGGTCCCGTGTTCCCGTGTTCCTGCCAACACAGCAAGTAGGTGGAAAACACGTGCATACCGTGGCCCAGTAACTTGAGTCAGTTTTACTCCCTGATAGAGACAGAGTCCAAAACGGCAGAGATTCTCAATGGGGCTTAAAGCCACCCTGACAAATTAATAAAAAGTGGTGCAAGGCAAGAACTGTGGTAAAAGCCTAGCTGAAAATAAGGCACAGGCCTGCCTAAAAATAATAATATTTAGTCCCCCTGTTTGCTTCTCTATGATTGCCACTCTAGAGCCACATGCTGGTGGTCATAAAAATTCTTAGCTTTCTCCATAGATAATATCAATTTTTGAAACCAAGGGGTAGTTTCTGAGATATCTTCCAGGCCCCACATTCCAGTGGAATGACTGATGCACCCACACCAGCAGCCCATATGGAGGAACTGACTCAACTGGTCTTGTGACCCCTACCCAAGAACCTGATCAGCAAAGCAATGTCTACAACCCTATGGTTCCACCCCAAACCCAGCCAATTAGCAGACTCAATTGCCTATGCCAAATTGTCTTTAAAAACTCTGTCTCCCAAATTCTCTGGGAGGTGAATTTGAAAAATTTCTCCTGTCTGCCTGCTCAGCGCTATGCAGAATAAACTCTTTCTCTGCGTAAACCCTGCTGACTCAAGTGTATTGGCTTCTTCTTGGGCAGCAGGCAATGAACTTGGTTGGGCAGCAACAGGTTCATTGCAAGAAAACAAAGAAGCAAGGATAAGATGATCATGGTATTACCATTGTAAATAAATCTTCTGAAACTTAGAATTTGATAGATATCACAAATCAATACATCAAAACAATTTTGTTTAATAAAAGGTCTTGGAAATCTCACCAGCCACTGAAGTCAAAGATAAAACATTTGTTAAAATAGTCTTTGGCCACTCTCCAGTCTCTACCATACGAGCCTCAAGTGCCTATGTGTAGCTCATTCACACAAATGCCAACACGGTTTCAATGAGTGCTTTACCACCCAAAGCACAAGGGAACACTTTGATGGACATAGAAGACTTGCTACATCTAAAATTAAGTATGCCATTAAAGCTAGAAATGGCACAGAATTAAAATTTAAGCATAGAATAACATAAAAAGCTTCTAGTACACTAATTCAACTTTTAAAAATGTATGAACTGATAGGTGCTGATTTAAAAAAATGAATAATTGGCCAGGCGCGGTGGCTCATGCCTGTAATCCTAGCACTCTGGGAGACTGGTAGGCGGGAGGATAGCTCAAGGCCAGGAGTTCGAAACCAGCCTGACCAAGAGCGAGACCCCGTCTCAACTAAAAACAGAAACAAATTAATTGGCAAATTAAAAAAAATGTATAAAAAACAATTAGCTGGACATGGTGGTGCATGCTTGTAGTCCCAGCTACTTGGGAGGCTGAGGCAGAAGGATAGCTTGAGCCCAGGAGTTTGAGGTTGCTGTGAGCTAGGCTGATGCCATGGCACTCTAGCCTGGGCAACACAGTGAGACTCCATCTCAAAAAAAAAGAAAAAAATTAATAATTTATACACTCTGACCTTATAGTATTCAGTGTAGCATGAGAGAGAAGTTTGTAAACAAACAACTATAACGTAATTTATAGTTAAATTAAATTAGCATTACATTAGCATACAGATGTGATTAAAATGTTAGCATATTTAAACTATTGAAAACAGAAACATAAAGATAGAAATATAAAAGCAATCTATTCATTTTCTGAAAGACTTTATACTTACATTCAAAACTGTACCAACTATGACAAATATTTTTAAGCAAGAAACTTAAACACACAACATTTCACTAAAAGAACAATCTTCACAAAGGTTAAGAACTAAAGTCTTTAATTGGTTTGATTGTTTCACTACCATAGGTAATCTGCTTATGGTTGGTTTTGGTTGGGTTATTTATATACACTAAAAATATTTTAAAACTTTTAGACAAATATGAAATATTTTTAACCTGTGAATATTGGTATTTTGTCTGAAAAGTGAAAAAACAATGCTTTCTCTGTGCTATGAGTAGTAAAAATAAAAGACAGCCTTTCTTCCTAAGGCAGGATGGTTATGTTCCCGAGGGACCAAGTCCACACACTACTGAACTGTGCACCAAAACCGTCTTTATTAACATCCTTGGAAGAGCGATGCGTCCCTTTAACTCATAGCTCTAGTGTGATGACGGCTCCACAGAGAATTGGCATTGCCATGTATTAATACTTAAATAATATTGAAGTAACTAAGTATTGGAATCGTAAAATCATAGGATTTTAATGCTGAAAGAAACCTTAGATGTCTTCTAATTCATAGCCATTTGTGTGAAAATAATGCCTTCCAACACTTCCACTGCCTAAAATCATGCAGTGCAGAGTTGATGGAGAGGAGTGGCTCATTATATTAAATATGATTCAGTTTTCTTAGAGACAGACAGAATCCGAGCCTTCTCCAGGCGCACCTTGGTTTTCTAGCTTTGCAGAAGGAGTGCATACTCTGGAAATGAAAAGAGCCCATCACCCATCCTCTGCCCAAAGCAGGGCTCCACGTATACAAAGTGGAGCCAAGAGTTTCCTGCTTCTCATCCGTTTTCCCCATTTGAAAAGCAGAACGTCATTTACTTACCTCCTCACAGGTGGTTCTGAAATCCATGTGCTATGGCACCACAAAGGATGTCTTCTGAAAAGACAGAGAAATGGTAGCCATTAAGCACAGCATCCAGTGTAAGAGGGAACACTAATAAATCGTAAGAAACTGTGAAGCAGAAGCTGTGGGTAGACTGTGCTTACAACCACCTATAAGCAGCAAGAACTCCAGTGTGTGCTGAAGAAGGGAGAGGAGGAGATGAAGCCAGTCCTACTCTGCAGCTTCTGTGCCGTGTGAGCCACTGCCATCCATCAGTCCAGAGAGACGCAGCGAGGGCCTTTCCAGGCCCCTTCCCACTCTGCCCACTGGCTCTCAGACTCCATGTACCACAAGATTAACCTCTTCTCTCAGGTGTTAGCTCATTCCCAACATTCATTTTGAAATCTGAGTTTACAATTGGGAAAGGAACTTCAAGAAGAGTAATTAAAGGTTGCCTTTCATATGGTTATCTCATGAAAAAAGGTCGACTAATCTTTCTCTTTTTAATTAAAAAGCTACATGCATGGATAATTCTCTCTGGAACTTAAAAATGTATTCACAAACAGTATGATGTAAGGAGGCGAGCTATTTATCAGAGTGAATAATATTAAGATAAAACAGTGTATGAAATAACTTACACAGATTCCCTTAGGGATCACTATAATACCTAGATGATGGAGGTAGATTTAAATGGTAGATTTAAATAAAAAGAAATTTAAATATTCTTTCAAATCTTTTAGGGAGTTTTGTTTTCATTATTTGATAAACTTAACAAAACTGAAAGTTGTCACAGAAAATTGACACCCAGACCCTATAAATGGTTAAGTTAGTGTAAGCTTGATGAATGCTTGATCAGGTAATTGTGGCAAAATAGAATGAGAAGTATCACCATGCTGTCATCAAGCTGAGAGATTATTACTTTTGGCTTTTAAAAAAAAGAGATTGATTGTTTTTAGTAGTAACCGAACATGTTGTATAATTTATTAAGTATTTCCCCTGGATAAGTCTTGTGGATTACGGGCTTGGTTTTATTTTACTGAACTATATAAGGGGACTGATTATAGTAAAGTTAAGCAATAATTCATTAGCCCATAAAAGGGCAATTTGATGATTAGAAATTATAATTTGATGATATAAATTAATATTTTAGTATTCATGAAGATTTTAATAGTGTAACAATTAGTTTTCAAAATTGCTTTTAAATAATGCATTTGAAGAACTTATAAACATCTGCTTATCTCTAACTTTGATGTAAAGTTATTCTTTTACTACAAAGGTAGGGAATTTTCAATATTTATTGATTATATCAGAACAGGAGATGTCTACAATCAATTTTTTGCTGCTAAAAATCAACAAGAGAAATAGAAATGCAGATATTTAAACAGCTTTCTACACTTACCCTCATATTTAGGTTTATGTGCTGGATTTAATTTCATTGTATGTATTTTTAAGACGTCATTCATTCTTAATATGACACATCTGAGCAGAGGCTACATCCAGGCCTTCTACCAATTTTAGCACATCTTCCTGTTTTTTGTAATATTAACCATCTGTCCTCTTTCATTAAAACATTAGGTAAATAATTTCAGTCGTTTATTCAGAAAAAGAATGAGTATGGAATTCAGAACATTTTAATTACCAGGTACCATTAAAAAATTCATTGCTGCAATAAAACTATTTTCTGTGGATTATGAATCTTTTTTTATTTTGAAAATTTTCTGAAAATTTTGCATAAGCTTTTATGTTAGAGCCGTTTTATATTTATAGAAAAATTGTGAAAATAGCACAAAGAGTTGCTATATACTGTTAAGGAAATCTATAGGAAGTCTGATTTGAACCGAGCTCCTCCAGCTGGCCCCAATACACCAACTCAAAATGAAGTGGGTTCCACATCACCAAACTGAAACCAAGCTGCTTATCTGATCTTTCAAAAAGTCAGGGAAGAGGAACAATAGCCAAATCGAAAACAGGCCAGTTTTGCCAGCATAATGAGGAAGTCTCCATGCCTTTAACCCTATAAGGAAAGTAACCTTGAAATGACCAATCCACTTTTTATTTTTTATTTCTGTTTTTTCCAGCACTTTTCTACCTATGAAGCCCACCTCCTGTGCTCAGCTCATCAGAGCACCTTGTCTAAATTTTTCCAGAAGATGCTGCCCTGATGTATGAATCACAAATGAAAGCTAATTTGATCATTTAATTACATTTGTTACAATTTTTTCATTTTTTTATTTTTGTTTTTTCATTAATCACTAGACTTCAGGGATGTTGCAATTTTTTAATGACAGTTGTCTTCATCCAGTTTTTTCCTCTGTTATTAACATCTTATACTAGTATGATACATTTGTTACAATGCGTGAGCTATTATTGATATATTCTTACTATCTAAGTCTAAAATCTATTCACATTTCTTTAGTCTTCTCATTTTTCAGTTCCATGATCCCATGCACCACATTATATTTAGTCATTTTGTCTCCGCGGGCTTCTCTTGGCTGTGACTATTTCTCAGACTTCCCTTGTTTTTAAAGACCTTGGTAGTGTTGGGGAGTACTAGCATGCAATTTGTAAAATAGTCTTCCATTGGGATTATTATTCTGATGATTTTTTCGTGATTATGGTTATGGATTTGGGGGAGAAAGACCACAGACATAAAGTGACTTTTCATCTCATCCAGTCAAGGATACCTGTATCAATATGGCTTACCATTGTTGGTGCTGGCTAACCTCCGCACCTGGCTGCGGTAGCATTTGTCAGGTTTTTCCATTCCAAAGTTACTCTTTTCCCCACCTCTCCACACTGCGCTCTTTGGATGGACATGGCTGTGAGCAGTTGGAGCCCTATGTATGTACTCTATGGACTACTTTGACAGAGTAGATTTTTGAATGTAACAAGATAAGTCAACTTGAGTGGTAATATATTTTGGGAAATCAGCTCACTACAAATTGTGACTGTAAACATTGTACTGTAAATGCTTTGTAAAAAAAAAAAAAACAATTAATTAAAAAAATGAAAAATCTGACATGTGAAAGAAAAAGTAACAAGCATCTTAACTGCCTGTGCTTAAAGATATAAGATTTATTATGTGTGCAATACCCTAAATATTTTCAAGTCAAATGCTCTCAGGACCGTGATTGGCCATCTCCAATTTATCTTTGCCCATTCTTTCTTTTTCCTTTTTCTGTCTTAATGATCAATCTTGGAACTACTGAGGCACTTCTCACCAAGCGTCACCTGATCCCCCCACCCGAGAGCATGTGGGAGGATCTCATCATAAATGCAGTAACTACCTTCTTTCCGTGCTCTGATCCCTCCATTTTGTAATTGTGGCAGTGCAGGTGCTCTTCTCCCACTCTAAGAAACTTGAAAGCAAAGACTACATCTCATTCAACTTTCATTCCCAGCACCTAGCCAGGCCTACAATAAATGTTAACTAAAATTTCTTGGCTTTTGAAATTAAACTCGGGAAAAAAAAAATACTTTCTGAGAATGAATGAATCATTCTAGCTCAAATTATAAAATAAAATCAAACTTTTACATTTGTTTTATGATTCATGTTGTGAATTGGAATAAGCATCTAAAATGCTTGCTGATTCAATAATAAGAATACTATATAATACATGATTATGAGTTTTCTTACTTTAAATCAAACCAAGATAGCTTTTTAATACTTTAGAATGTGAAATGACTGGGTACCAATGGGATTTTTTATCAGGTAGGCTATGACCTCCTCCAATCAGAAGTCACTTTAGGGGGAAAAATGGTATACGCAAGTTTGTACGTGTATGTATATATAAAAGTTCCACATTTCAGCTACCATACCTTAATAAAGAACTACAAAACCCATCAACATCAATCTTGATCATCTTTAATATCCACTTTAGAAATTACGGTGATTTTAAAGCAATGTTTTATCATCTGAGATGGCATCTAGACCTTCACTATTTATGAGAATCTTGCCCTTGAACGCTGAAGAGTTAATATCAGCTAAGTATATTCTCCTGAATGGTGGATGACTAGGACAAAACACCCATTTTATCATTCTGATTTCTCATTACCTTGGATCATTTATGTAGTCTTGCTCCAGAATTACCCATTTCCATCTAAACCATAAAACACGCACACACACCCACACACTTCACACACACATGCACACACAAATCACACAGAAACAGGAGCTGCTCTAAAACAAGACAGCTGAGATTCCTTCAAAATGCACATGAATTATTTGGCTTTACTGCCATCCTACATTTTTAAAACCACGTAAATCATCTCAATAAACCCAAAAGAAAAAGAAAGTTATGATTTCCTCGCCAATAAAACGTGAACGGCACGCAACTCTTCATTTACAGCTATGTTCATCGTGAGCAACTTTCCAAAATCAGAGTCTCAAAAAGTGCACAAAGAACATTCTCAGCTCTCGCCACTGAGCTACGACTCCAGGCCAAACTAACACCCTCCTTAGCAGCAGAGTGTAACTTTTGGGGAATTCCTGCTGAGCCCATCTCATCATTTCTAGAATTGATTTGAAGTAATCGCAAAAATGCGGCCAGACCTTGAAACAGAAGTCTCATCTTAGATATTGGTAAAGCATCAGGTTCTTATTTTCCTTTTTAAACAGGACTTTGAAGGGTGCTTTTTTGAAGTCTTCCTCATCAAATAAATAATAGCAATTTCTATTTGGTACTTGCTTTCAGGCTCTATAGAATGTTTTCCCAATAAATTATTTCCCTTCATTTGATTGGCCTTGTGGGGAAGCCCAGGCCTGGTAGGTATTGTTATCTCTTCATTTACAATGAGGCATCCAAACCTCAGATATTTTTTTGTTAATTTATCACAATCCCCCAGAGAGTAAGTGGGGGACTATAACCAGGACTATAACCCAGGATGCTTGTCTCCAAGCCAGGGCTTTCCAGAGCCCATTCTTTCTACACAAACAAGTCTATGTTTGGTAGCTTAAACTGTGGAACGGTGTACAAGAATAAGAATATCCCAGCATTATGGGTCCACAGTTATTCATATTCTTCCCTAAGCACATAATTCAGTTCCGAGAGTGGCTTAGGCCCGAGGGAGAGTTTGGCTCACTGATGTTTAGGACATTGTGCACTCCCTAGCCATTGGGTTTAATGTTTCCTATTTTACAACTTCAGGCCCAGTCCCACCTCTCTGCTGGATTGCATTGTCCTGAAAAAATATTTATATGTACCCAGGGATTCCAGTAATGGGCCCATAAAAAATTCAATAAAGAAATGTTTTAATCAAAATACGCTGTCTGACATCACAGAGTCACCAGAATTCTCATTTAAAATTGGAGCGCATCGCTGAAAAACGTTGATTGCTGTTGTAACCTCACTGGTTCCTAAATGCATTCTGTTCATGCTCTGCTGTTGATGGAACTGGCTACTGATGTGTATCCTTAGAAGAACCTTTCTGTATAAGGAATAAAGAATCTCAAACTGTATGAAAAAGGCCTCCCATCTCTCCCAGCAATTGTGCCAGAGAGACAGAGAAAGGGCAGCGGTCCCACTTCCTTTTGTTGGGTGTAATGGTCATGTGAGCACCATAAAAAAGAATAATATATCGTTAAGAGGAAGAAATGTCCTTTTATTCCCCCTGAGCAACTGCAAGTGCAAGTTTCTTAAACTATCTTTTCAGTGCAAGCTGTAGGTCCTTTTCCAAGGTGAATAAAATCCCCACAAATGCCTGCAAGGAGAGATGTTCCTGATGCTTCCCTGGGGCATTTGCTGAGCTTGCCAAAGTCTGCACTCCTGCTATAGATCACTTTGGCACCATTAAAGAATTACAGGGCATCACATGGCCTTGTAGGAATTAATCACTGCTTAACAGTATGTGCTCCTTTGTTTATGAAGTCATTTGGAATATCTGCATGTAACCACTGGCTCAGTGAGTCAAGTATCTGCAGGTAATGAACCATGGCATTGTGTTACGGTCGAGTTAGGGAATGTTCCAATTGGCAATTAATATGCTAGCAGCAAAATGTATTTCTTTTAGGGAAAGTTGGGTTTATAATTTGAAACCTTTTGTAAACCATGAAGAGATCCCATTTATATTATATTTTGTCAATATAGGTCTTCACAAAAGATTTCAAGGTGGAGAGAGGGTAGTATCAAAGATAAATGCTCCTGGTATCATACAGCAAGTAACACTTTAAAGGCACCACTCATACAGCATATGCCTGTATTTTTTTTTCAGGGACCCCTTGAAAATATTAACTAAAGATATATTAAATTTCAGTTTCAAATATTTGCCATCAGTAAAATAGAACTGCAAATTGTGGTCTACTAAAGCTTTAGCAGCCCTAAGGAAACATTTGGAAAAAAAGAAAAAAGAATAAAATGAAGAGTGAAAGGAAAATAAAAGAGAAGAAGTAGAGATAAATAAATATTATATAAGTAGGTAGTAGCTGCTTAGTGGCTAAGGAATAAGTGAGTATTGAGATCCAGTAAGGGAGTCCCTTTCTAGATTTCTCAATTACACAATTTTTCGCTTATAAATATTTATCTTTCTTGTATGATTCAGATGATATACTCAAACATCAATTAGCCTCCCAATGAAAGACAAGAGGTAGAAATGTGAGGATTTATGTAAGGCTGTTGAGCTGTGTGCTGCTAATTCATTTCTAGTTCAAGTTGTTTATCATTATTGTACCTCATTTCTAAAGTGCTGAAGAAGTTTTTAAATAGATGCTTTTGGAATTTATATGTAACAAGTACCCTAGAATAAGGGTACTCCACTTATATTAGAATTCTGGTATAAGCACTAATCAAATCATTGAGAATTTTATATAGCTGAGGCAATGTGCATTGCTCCCATTTCTGGTTTTAAATTTGTACCCAAAAAGGTGGGAAATAGATAAGAAACAATTAATTTATTTTTCTTTCTTCACTCTTAGGCCTCTACGAATTATAACATTTTCAAATAATTAAAATATAATCTCATATGGTCCTATTTGATTAGCAGTTGAAATCATCCCCTTCAAATTATGTGTAACAGTCTTTCTCTCCCCCTTTTTAGCCTAACTTTACTTTGATCATGCTAGATTAGAGAAATAAATTCAAAATCACTAGTAACTGTAATGGTATGTTCCATGTAGCTATCAAGTTTTGCTGATTCGGGATTTAAGTTTTCAGTTGGTAAACCTCCCAGGCAGATCTCCTGTTTTCAAAATATTAGAATCCAAAAGTATTCATTCATACCCTTTTATGCACTGACTATTCTGCCATCATCTTGGTATGTGCAGGCTATATTATAACAAAAATTTCTGATGTTAATGTGAGAAAAGGGAAATAAGAAACTAGTACTAAACACTGACATATTGCTTTGTTAAAAAAAAATAAATATCTCCTTGGAATCAGAATTGTTTCTCTCCTTAACCAGTGAGAGAGAGAGATCTTCTTTCAGGGAACGAGATCTAAGAATGTCCAGGTGCATGAGGTTTGGAGAAAGGTGTAAGTGGACTTATCCAGGCCTGTTTTCATTTTTATACTCCCAACACATAAGATCCCTTTAAAATGACCACATATCCAATAAATCAAAGATAAGAGTACTTAGTTTTCATCCCTATCCTTGAATCAAACCATCTTTTGCCTCTCATTCTGTTTATAGCTCCCAATGCTGTCTTTGCTATCCAGAGGTAGTCAGTCAACCCTGAAACTCTTTCTTTGGAAGCAAAGTCAGCAGGGGAAATGATTTCCTCGTGCTATTGAGACCCACCTCTTGCCAAGAACTTTTGCTGCAAATCAAGGAAGCAGCTTCCCGTGTGGTCATTTCATGCTTCAGTTCTACTGAATTTTTGGTGCTCTTTGAACCCTAATTTGGAATTGAAATTCCATTTTCTCGTATTAGGAGTGGTGGGGGAGAATATCTGGAAATGTGTTTGTGTTTAAATGTGAGTCCTCCAAGTTACTTGATGCTTTGGTCTTGGGTTTGTGAAGAAAATTAAAATCAACTGGAGTGGACGGGCTGCCACAGCTCAAGTAAAGTCACTTTGATTCCTGGCCTTCCAGCCTTGACTTGCTGTAATGTAATCTTGTCTACTGAAGCAAGAGGTGTGACCACTGTCTTATTATCTGCATTTCAGTTCTGAGCTCCTCTGGCCTAACATCCCAGGGGCTTTCTCTCTCCAGCCTACCTCTCAATCTGATTACACCAGGCTGTGAAAGTGAGCTCTGGCCTCCTTACTTGCCCCTTCTGCAGCTGTTCAGCCTATATCCTGCATGTTCTAGCAACCTCTGCTAATGCTACTGTTATGCACATTCTTCTGCAATGCAAGGGTAAATAAAAGTTACATGCCTATCAGAAAATCAAGAGTTTCAGAATAAATATAAGTTCTCTCATCATCTCTAATTGTCACTTGCTGTGGATGTCAAACTGACAGAGTAGCAGAATCTAATTTCCTTGTTTGATTCACCATGAAATTAAACTGAACTGACAATTTTTATTTTCACCTGGCAAATTCGTCCGACACTATTTAAATCTAGCTAATCAAGTACAGTTATCTGCTGCGCACACTCATCTCTCCCACCACACCTCTGATTTGCAGGATCCCACTTCCTGCACTGCCTCCGACAGCCGTGCATTGGATTACATTTACAGTTTTAGAAGGTGTAAAGGAATGCATGAACATAGTTAGCCAAGGTGCCAGCAAATGTATCGTGTCACAAAATTACTACTGAAAGATGGGGAAAAAAAATAAGAGCAAAAAACAAAACTCCCCGACAGCAATACTGTTCAAAAACCCAACCAGTCAGATGGTTTAGTGAGGTCTATGCTCAGTAGAGTAGAAAATATAATTCTGAAGTTAACTGATTTTTAAGGAAAAAATGTTTGTAACCTCTGTAAGAAATAAACATCACTGTTCAGATATAGTCAGCATTATAGTGGGAAGTGCTGGATACATGTGTCTGAGGAAATGGGGCCATCTGGCAGTGTGGGCCACCGGTAGAATGAACTATAATTTGAGTTTTCAAAGATAAGAAAGGTTTCACATCCTGGAATCATTATACAATGTCTCAAAGCAAAGATTTTTGATATTGTAGAGCACCAAAAAAGTGATGCGGCTCACCACTTAACCAGTGGCAATTATTAGCGTCTCTGTAGAGGCAGCTTTAAGGATCATCAGTGATGGAAAGAGCTTGGTTTTATTCAATCCTCAGAACAACAAAATGGGTTTCTTGATGCCTGGATCCACGAGGAGGAGTATATTAGCTGGGCCCAAAGCTGGCAGATATGTCACACCTGTGGTCACCTCTGCACAGCTCTTCAGTTTCAGGCCAGTTTCTGGATTTCTATGTTGATTTATCACAGACGTATGTCTGGCCTTTCTCTATTCTGAAACTGAAGTGAAGTTCCATGGGTTTAGTAATAGCCCCAAGACATCTTCAAAGATGAGCAGAGACTCTAGGTTGATTCCACTTTGGGGACAGAAGCAAAAATATCTGTATATGCTTAATGATCAAGAGCCACGTAAGAATCTGATTTAAGATGTGGTACAACCCCTAGAAAAAATACATATGATGGATAATCAGCATGCAATTTCAGAAAATATTCATGGACCCCCTTCAAGCTCTTACATTACTAAACATAATCACAGCTACAACTTGCAGGGTGGGGGGGGGGATTTTTCTAAATGCTGGGCATTGTGTTAACACTTTAAAGATATCATCATACCATCTGGACTGGCTTCTTCAAACGTGCTGAGAAGAATCATTAAATTCAAAATTCTAGGCCACTCATTCTGGAGGAAGTTACATGGAATTGCTCTTGTGACAAGCTACCCAGGCACAAATAAGCACCTGCAAGTAGGAGAGCCTGCCATTGTAACTTTAATTTAGGGCTTCTATTTTAAATTAAATGATTGTTTTCATTGCTCCCAGCATCTTAATATATATAACACATTTCTCTTTATAGGAAGTCAAAAAGACCTGTTCACAGAATCTCAGTAACAGCTGCTCTTTCTTCTTTCTGAAGAAAGACTGGCTGAGCCTGTATTTCTCCCAAAGTTCCACAAAGTGATTTCTGCATCTACCATATAATCTAGGTTTCCTTTGAACCATACCAAACATATGCCTCGAGTCATTTGTTTTGCAACAAGAAGTACAAAAACTTAAGTTTATTTGTATCATTTGATTCCTTATAGCCCAGGAATAAGACATTATTATGCCCTGTTGATATAGTGGAAAGCTAAGGCCCAGAGAGGCTGAATAACTTTCCCTGTCCACACACCTGGTAAGTGGTAAAGCAAGGTTTAAAATGTAATTTGGTCTGACTTTAAAGGCCACGTTCTCAGATGCTGTACTCCACTTCCCTGTACGCCAGGGTAAGAACCACTGCTAAACTACATTGGTGTATTATAAAATTGACGAGCCATCATCCTACTTTAACTAGAAGAGCATAAACAGTAAGAAGTCAAACTTAAGCATGTAATAAAGCATCCAGGTTATCTCAGGTTGAGAAATAAGTTTAGATATTTCATTGCATAAATCCTGTCCTATCCACTGCCAAGAGTACTTTCCTTCCTGAAATCTCCACCTTGTCAACCAGTCCCATTTATTGGAAGATTTTATAATTACTACAGCAAGCCACTAGAAAGAACAAACAGAAGGAGAATCTGAGCTCTAGAGTCTTAAATCTATATTTTTGCACAGGATCCATGCTATAATATTTTTAGAATAAATATCAACTATGAAAATACTTCCTCCTAGCAAACAGGACAAAATGGGCTGCATGGAAACCTAGTGACCAAAACTTGAGTGGCATGTTTAGGATAAATCAAGAATTTACAGAGAAGAAAAACGGGTAAGTGGAGATAGCATTACAGGAAGAACTACTAAGAAGCAGAAGAGAAATGTTGGAGTAAATGCTGTCGAATGGCAGCAGATGATGGAGAACTCAGAGAAAATTAAGACCTGTGAGAGCAGCAGCAGAAGGGGTTGTGAGGACGAGTCTGAGGATCCGTAGCAAGATGAAAGGCATCTACAATAAATAAATAAATAAATAAAAGGCAAGAGGGCAAGAAAGGAAAGAAGTGTGAGGCCTCCTAATGTTCTGTACTCACTGCACCATGGGTCATGGTGGGGGAAGGAGAAACGAGAGCAGGGATTTGACAGAAAATTTCCCTGAAAAGATCATTCCAGGGAGAAACAAGTAGCCACTTGACTATAGATGCAGATATAGGTGGGGAGTGAGCCCAAGAATGTTCCTTCTCAAATACATGCATGCTAAGTCATTAATACTACTTCCTAATCCATGTATAGATGTTGGACATGGAATTCTAGAAAGAAACCCATATCAAGGATTCAGGAAAGAAAGAAAAAAAAAAAACAGAAAGAACTTTTTGTTTTCTATTGGAGATACTAATATCTGAACACTCAATCTTTTTTTTTCTTTTTTACAAGTTAGAACATTATTAAAAGGCATGCTATAACATAGTGCAATATATTTACCATTCTAGTGAAATTGGTGTATTACAAAAGTTTAGGCAATGCCCAAGGACTAAAATGTGAAATTGATTTACTGAAGGGAAAGAGAAATTTGATGATCTACTACATGTTCTAAGGACAGATAAGAACTGCATTTGGCAAAAGGCTCAACTTTTCTGAAGTGTAAATTATGGGACAACCAGAGAATGTTCCATGGACCGCCATCAATATGAATAATACCCTAAGTTGGAAAAATATTTGAGGGAGTGGAAGAGGTGCTCACAGGGAAACAGTTAAATAAAGAAACTAAGGAAACATCTATGTTTAGGAACCGAGAAAAGAAAGTAGAGCTAGAGAAATAAGATTCCTGGCCCTGCAAAGGTAAGGAAGTCACCAAATAAAGGAGGCAAGTAGGAGATGTAGGTCAGCGCTGCTCAAAGTGCTAGACCTTGACGAGATAAGTCGATAGGCCAGAATGGAAGTCAACACTCTTTTTCCTTCATTGAGAAGGTCTCGCTACTATTCAAATAATAATAACCTTAGCTGAATAGCCACTATTCAGCCAGCTGAATAGTGAGTTTGTCAGTACAGTTAATTTACATTCTGTGAAATCTTATCTTCTCACGGACTGGTATCTAAACTAGTAACAAACAGTTCTGGGATCACATGTTGGATAGGACTGGTTTAGATTTAAAGAGAAGAGGTGGGCATAAAAAGTCTGAAAGGGCAACTAGGGTGCCAAGTGGAGAGGAAGCAATATCAACACCTAAGGCAGGAGAGAAGATGTGCTTCTGTAGAAGGATGTTAGAAAGAAAGTGAAGTCACTAGAAGAAAGGGACAGAGAAAGAACATCGAGAGAGATACAGAGGAGAGGGAAAATAATCTCTCTGCACATGTAGAGAGAACGTGGATGGAACAGATGAAGCTTCACTGATGAAGCTTCAACCCGTGGTGAACTGTGAGCACGTGGCCCATGGGGGAGGGATGCATGGAGACATCCATTCATACTGGTTGAGTGGCTGGTTTTGAACCATTTCCCCATTCTCTTTCAAATTCTCCTTGAATCACCTGTCAGTTTAGCTTTACTAATAATTCATGTTGAAAATAAGTATAGACTAGGGATCAATATATCCAAAGAAAAAAGTGGGAAGGAATAACGAACAGACGTCTACAGTGGTGAGTGGCATAGCTCAGGCCAAAACATTTTACACAGGATCACGTGGTAATTGCTGGTAATTGATGCTTTTTTAATCCATTACCAAGTGCTCTCTCAACACACAGCAACAGCCTTTTCAAACAATAGGGGGCACATATTATTAATAGAAAATTTAGAATTTGAAGTATATAATTTAGACCCCTAGGCCATCAACATATAATGCACTTGGCTTCAGTGATCTCAGGTATTTGAAGCTTTTCATGTCCTCCCTGTCTTCCTTTGGATTAAAGCGCTTATCTTTTGGATTCAATCAGAGGACACTGTGGCTTTCTTTTACCTCTGGGGCATTGCTTGTCCATTCAATTAGTTCTTTTCTGTGGACAAGAATTCTATCCAGTTATCCCAGTCATTGAAAAATGCCATTTCATTTGCATTAAGTAGAAGCAAGTGCTTAATGTGATCAGTTTGGATGACACTCATCCAAACTGAAATATTTCTGCAAGGTTTGTGTGCAGGATTTTATTTTACTCCATTCCCTTTATAGAGAGCACCCCAACCTGCTCTGGTTCTTTGCTCATTAACAGCATAAATCATGCAAAATGTTAAAAGTCACTGTTGCAATGGTATTTGATAGAGAATTTAAATTAGACCACAGAGAAAAATGACAGTCCTCTTCTGAGGCTGTATGATTCATTTCTTGGTACCAATCCAGAAGTTGAAAATGCAATGCAATTTTATAATGAACAGAAGCATTGCCTCTGGCTCTCATACAACTCCAAAAATAGTTAGAACAAGAATGGCCAAAAACCAGGAGGGTCCTATGCAGACCATTTTCAGAAGTTGGTTCCACATTCATCTTAAAATGTATATGTATGTTACATTTATTATATAAATTATATATATATATAATTCTCTACCTATCTATCTACCTTCTCCCTGACTCCCTTTCCAACTTTAGATCTCTCTCTCTCTCTCTCTCTCCCTCTGTTTTTCTCTGTCTCTTGGTATTACGTGTTCTGCTTCTCTCTCCCTTTCTCCCCATCTCTGTGTCTGTGTCTCTCTATATTACACTGACTCTGTGTTTTCTCTGGCTCTGTCTATGCCTCCTTCCCCGTGTCTCTTTGACACTTTCTCTGCCCCCTCTATCCTTTTCATTCTCTTGCTGTCTCTCAGGGAGACAGCAAAGTCTCTATGCCTCTGTGTCTCTGTCTCCCTTTATTCCTGTTTATCTTGTTTTCTTAGCCATGTATCTAAGTCTCTTTTACTATGTGAATCTCTCTTTGTTCCTATCACATCCACACACATACACTGCACAGTGTTTAGAGCAATTCCATTTTGATGTATTCTTTTATTATAGAGCAGTTGTATCTTGAGATTCCTGCCTGCTGAGACATGGAGGAGCTCTTTCTTCTCTCCTCTGTTCTCTCCCACACTGTGTGTGTATTTCACAGATCACCCAGCAGAGGAAGGGCAACCGGTACTTTCTACACCGTTTCTTCCGGGAAGTGAAATGTGTGCCCTTCTTTCAGACTACGCAGACCAGCTCAGCTCAGCGGGAAACCTGCCAGGAAGGCCTCAGATCTCCTCCAGAGTTACTTTGTCCAAAGACAGTCTGCTGAATCTGTCCCCCGGCTTTGCTATTTTTGCCATTCTAAGTGACTTCTGGGTTACGTAACATAAAGCCCTACACAGTATTTCAGTTTTATGCCTCAGTTCTAAACCTCGTGATCGAACTCTAAAGGATGAATAGCTTGTCAGACTTATAGAAGAGAGATTGTTGAAAAGGATTTAGAATGTAGACTTTTGAATAGTGTGAGGGCCTTGAAATGGGAGAGAGGCAGTTAGGGTCAGAAAACTGGGGAAGAAATCCATTAGGCAAGTGTGCGCATTAGTTCGGAGATGGTGTGCTTTGTACTTTGTGTACAGTTAATTGCATAGCTGCTAGGAAAAATAAAACAGCACCATTATCACATTACTATATAATTACCATTGTTTTCTCAGAAGTTACTATGTAGTTACTGCATTATTACAGAAAAATAAAGCATGTTATTTCATGGTAACTATGCAATTAGTTCATGTCACCATCGAATGTATAGTTACAGAACCAACAAAGAAATAAAATGTTCCATTTATGTCTCTCCTTTAGAAAGGACATAATGATTCGATGTACTAAGGTAGGAAACATGCAGATTATGCTTTTTTTCCTAATCATTTTTGGAGGGGGGCGGTGAGCAAATGAATGCCTTGGAAACCACAGATGCAAAACAGTTAGCACGCCAGATAGGCAGGCAAGCAAAAAGATTCTATCAACCAAATCTACTGCATTTAATGAGAGAGGAGCAATGAGTCCTTTATTGGCTGTGGTTAGATGGGGGTACCTTAGCAAGCCAAATGCCTCAGTAGCTAGAGGGAATGAGAACAGGATTAAACATATTTCATTCTGCACTGCATGAAGGCTGAAAGCATAGCAAACAAAAACTGGTACCATGTTATGTGTACATTCACAGAAGAATTTCAGTTTCTGTTGCACATACTGCGAAGGAAAAATCCAGTGTTTCAACATTTAAATCAGTTCTATAAAAAGCAAACCACTTGGTAAAAGTTTGAATTTGCTATCAGAAGCTGGTTCTGGTAGTGCAAAAGAGATTTAGAATTAGAAAAAGGGGTACACAATATTCTTTGTCAATGCCAGCGTGTCTTTGCACTTAAAGCCATGTGTACAATCATCTTTCTATGAAGCTAATTGTGAGCTGCTTAAAATAATGAGAACAGTTCTGTTTATTGTAACTAATTGATTTTCAATACTTCAAAACTAATTGAGCATAACAGGTCATCTCAAGCTTTCTTTGAGGCATGTTTTAGTGGGCTCTGAATTAAAGAAATTAATGGAGAGATTAGTATAATTTATTTTCACATTTTGTTTTTTTTCCTAGAAATAGCTTTAAAACTCTCCTGGGAGAGTTTCTGTTTCCTGTTCCTTTTCCATTTCTGTCTTTTTTTTTTTTTAATTTCTATTTTTTTTCTCACACAACATTCAACTCGTTTTATATTTCTAGCAGGAAAATCTTTCCCTTCTCTAGCTGTTCTGAATTTAAATTCTAATCATGAAAGTAAAGAGTGCCAAGTATCACCTAAACTCACTGAGGTCTTTAAAATATAGTAGCCACCCTATTTGATGGACAAAAAGACACTTTGGGAGAAATTGTATTTGTCTTTTCATCTATACAGTATTTATATTTATGTATTGATTCCATAATTCATAGCTGGCATATTAGGAGAATATAGGTTAAATCCAACAACGGTTTCCAATCTTCTTATTAGCACATACCTTTAAAGACTGTTTAAATGGAGGAAAGCAAATAAACATCCATCAATGACAAAGTTACCTAAATTCATAATGATCTGATTCAATGACTGTCAATCATGAAAATATATGTGTATCCTTTTTAAAGACAAGATAATCAAGTGCCTATCATCTTCTTTATCCCAGAAATGCCACCAAGATTCAGATTCCTTAAAGGCAGGTGCAAATAGAACCAACTCTAAGCTCACCTGCGAGTAAAGCAGGGCTGTTGTGCCTTTGTTTTCTCTCATCTAACCAGTCTCTCACCTTTTACTGGCCCTGAACTTTCAGAACTTCTATTATATACAAAATACCATCATCCAGTTGACTGTCACCCTAAATCTTTTGTTTGCCATTAAGGATTAAGAGTAAGAGTCATTTCTTCAAAAAGAGAAGCAGATTGGTACCACTTGAATGTTAACATATTTTTTTAATTTAAAAAAAAAGGAGAAGCAGAGGTATGGAAGGCAGAATTCTAAAATGGGCCACAAGATTTCCCACCTCCCTTTGCATGTGCCCTCTGTAATCCTTAGGACTGGAACTGTGATGGATTTTACTCCCACACTTAGGTCATGTTAAAATAGGGAGATTATCCCATGGACCTGACCTAATTGTATGAGCACTTTAGAAAGCGAGACTTCAAAAGATGAGACTTTTCTACAACTGCTAACAGAAAAGGAGGCACATCAGAGAGATGTGTCTCCACTGGCCTAGAAGAAGACCGATAGCCATGCTGTGAACTGCCTATGAGGGCCACACTGGAAAGAGCTATGGACGTCCTCTAGGAGCTGAGAGTGGTCCCTGTCCAACAGCTAGCAGGAAAATAGATATCTATAGTCCTGCAACCACAGGAAAATGAATTCTACCAATAGTGAGTTTGTAAGAAGACTGCAAGCCCAGATGAAAACCACTGACTTTGCTGATACCTTAATTTTGGCCAGGTGAGACCCTGAGCAGAGAATCCAGCCATACCACACCCGATATTTGACCTACTAAAAAATGTGAGATAACAAATTTCTGTTAAGTCCCTACGTTTGTAGTAATTTGTTACGCAGCAATAGAAAAATAACACAGTTGGAAAGAAAGCATCTCACCCTTGAATCTGTAGGACTTTTCGCTCTCTTACTTTTTATTCCAAACAGTTTGGAGATATGCTGCTGAAGTTTTGGCGTCATATTAGTTTTTCTCTGGCAAAGCTTTAGATGCAAGAGTCAATATTAACCGGATATACCTAGTATTTAAACACTTTGTGACAACAAAAATTTTTTTAATACAGCCAGAGTTCTCCCAACAGTATTCACATGGTCTGTCAATGTAAATTTATCCATGAAAGGAGCTTCTTTCTAGTCAAATCATCAAGCTTCTTATTTAGAAAAGTCTGAATAAGCACTTCATGCCAACCATTGCCAAAGTGTGCTTTGTCTGAAGCATCCATTAGACTGGGATATAAATTATTGTACTCTTGGATGGTATGATTCACAGACAAAGGGAGGGAGAGGAAAATCCAGCTTTGTGTCAGCCCACATCACATTTGCGAAAATCATAAAAGGGATAAGGTTCCAACTCATACAGTTGATGCCGCTTTGTTAAAAGGGGTATCCCGTCAGATACCCACACAGAAACTGTAAGAGGAAGCCCGATATTGGCAAACTGCAACACCATGTTTCTGTTTAACGAGTGTTACCTCAGATAAAGACGTTACCGCAATCTTTGTGAAGCTGAGCTCAAGGATACACTGTCATTTAAAAGTACAATTAAATTCCCTGAAGCTAAGCCTTATTACAGAATTTGAGAATCCCAAATAGAATTGTCACCTAAGTGCTTATGTACTGCCTGTCACTTGTCATCAGGTCAGGCTTCCTTTAAGAATGTGGAGGGCCAGGGGGCTTGTTTATCTGATGTGGTCCACTTTTTTTAAAACATGAAAGCCATCTGATCCCTTTATAAATACTGTGTGTGTATTTTGTTTTTCTGTCAAAGCACCTAATTTTTAATGTAGCGTTTTTGAGATACAATTAACACACCATAAAATTCACCCTTTTAAAGTGTAAAATTCATTAGTTTTTAGTACATTCACAATGTCATGCAACCATCACCATTGCCTAACTTTAGGACATTTTCATCACCCCATAACCCTTCATACATTATCAGCCATTCCCCGATCCCTCCCAGCCCCTAGAAACCTCTAATCTAGTTTCTGTCCCTATGGATTCACCTATGCTGGACATTTCATATAAATGAAATCATACAATATGTGGCTTTTATGTCTGGCTTATTGGTATATTTCCAAGGTTCATCCATGTTGTAGCGTAAATCAGTACTTCATTCCATTTTAAGGCCAAATAATGTTCCATTGTATGAATACACTACCTTTTGTTTATCTAGTCATCAGTTAATGGTCGTCTAGGTTGTTTTCTACTTTTTGGTTATGGTGAACAACGCTGCTAGAAACATTCATGTTACGAGTTTTTGTATAGATCTATGTTTTCATTTCTCCTAGGAACCAAATTGTTGGATCACATGGTAATGTTATATTTAACACTTTGAGAAATGCCAAATTGTCTTTCAAATTAGCTGTACCATTGAAATCTGACCATGTATAAGGTTTCCAATTTCTCCATATACTCACTAACAATTGTTATTTTCTATCTTCTTCATCCTAGAGAATATGAAGTATTACCTCATTATAGTTTTAATTTACATTTCCCTAATGACTAATGATGTTGAACATCTTTTCAAGTGCTTATCGGCCATTCTTACATCTTCACTGGGTAAATATCTACTTCAATTTTTGTCCATTTTTAAACTGGGCTGTCTTTTTATAGTTGAGTTTTAAGAGTCCTTTATATACTCTGGATATAAGTCCCTTATCATATATATGATTTGCAAATATTTTCTTTCATTCTGTGGAACACCTTTTCGTTTTTTGGCAGATGTTTTTTGAAGTACAGAAGGTTTTCATTTCGATAATGTCCAATTTTTCCCTTGTCTGTTTTTTTTTTTGTTGTTGTTGTTGCTTGTGATTTTGGGTGTCATATCTAAGAAACCACCAACTAATCCAAGGTCATAAAGATTTCTGCCTGTACTTTATTCTAACAATTTATAATTTTAGTTCCTCCATTTAGATCTATGATCCATTGTAATTTGGGGGTGTGGTACAAAGTAGGAGTCCAGTTTTAATCTTTTACCTGTGCATATCCACTTGTCTCAGCACCACTTACTGAAAAGGCTATTCTTTTACCATTGAATTGTCTTGGCACCCTTATCAAAAATCAACTTCGCATAAAAGTATGAGCTTATTTCTAGACTTTCAGTTCTATTCCATTGATGAATATGTATATCCTTATGCCAGTATCACAGTATCTTGATTATATTAGCTTTGTAGTAAGTTTTGAAATAGAGAAACGTGAGTCCTCCAACTTTGTTCTATTTCAAGAATGTTTGGGCTATTCTGGGTTCCTGGCATTTCCATATGAATTTTGGGATCAACTTTTCAATTTTGCAAAAACTGCAGCTGAGGTTTAGATAAGGGTGCCTTAACTCTGTAGTACAATTTAGATAGGAATGCTATCTTAATGATATAAGTCTTCCAATCCATGAACATGAGAAGTCTCTCCATTTATTAAATCTTCTTTAAGTTTTTCAATGGTTGATATTTTTTTTTGTAGTTTTCAGTGTAGTGCACAAGTCTTGTACCTCTTTTATTAAATTTATTTCCAAGTATTGTATTCTTTTATTATTGTTGTAAATGGAATTATTATCTTAATTTCACTTTCTAATTGTGCATTGCTAGCTACAGCAATGCATTTTTAGGACAATATGACTATGGTGATTTCTAGAACATCACAGCCATGTCAAAGATATTCTTCAAAACTCTATCAGTCGTTGTGTTACCCTTGCAAAGAATTTTGTGTTATTTCTCAGATAAAATACTTCTTGATTATTGGGTAATTAGGAATATTTCTGTATAAAAATATAAATATAGAACTGGGTACAGTGGCTCCTGCATATAATCCCAGCTACTCAGGAGGTTGAGGTGGGAGGACTGCTTGAGGCCAGAAGTTTAATCCCAGCCTGGGCAACATAGTGAGACCCTATTTCTAAAAAAATTAAAAATTAGCCAGCATGGTGGCACAAGTCTGTAGTCCCAGCTACTTGGGGAGCTAAGGTAGGGGGATTCCTTGAGCCCAGGAGTTCGAGGCTACAGTGAGCTATGATTGCACCATGGCACTGCAGCCTGGGTGACAGAGTGAGACCATTCTCAGATAAATAAATAAATAAGCAATTTTCTATATTCTTCATTCAGACAACGAACATTTATTGATTATATTTTATGTGCCAGGTGCTGCCATAGGTGCTTGGGATATATCAGTGAACAAAACAGATAAGGATTCATCCCTTCTTGGAGCTTACCATTTTTATTCTCAGAATTTGCTCTAAGTTTGAAGAGGAAAATGTAATTATGAAGAATCTCATCCTTGAGAAAATTTTAATCTCATTAAGATAATCAACAAAGTAATAGGCTGACATTTGCTATGGATAGAATGCTTGTATATACCCACACACATTGTTTGTTAACTCATTTAATTATATTTAATGAGGACTTGGAGTGTCAAGACCTGTGACAAGTACTGTTTAAGACACAGCCCCTGCCTCAAATGGCTTACATCTTAAAACAGGATCTGTATAGTCAAAAGTAATACTGGTAGATGGCATATAATACGCTGCAAACAAGATGCCAAATGATTTTGGAGATGAGAGATCACATCCAGATAGATTCATAGAGGTGATTGAATTTAAGCTGAGATTATATGATTAGTATTTGAATAAGTGAGAATTAGGAGGCAGGGCTTGCATTATTTAAAAAAAGATCTTTCTATCTATCCTTACATATATAGTCTGATTTAACCCTATATGAGGAGGAGAAGCATAAGAGGAAAGAGAAAGAGGAGGGGTGAAGAAAACAGAGGGGAAGGAAAAAAAATAAGAGAATAAGTAAAAAGATATGCAGGAGAACAAATGGGAAGAAAAGAGAGGATAACTATTTTTTTTTTTTTTTAGTATATTCTACATGAAAGGCACTGAACTAAACATTCTACATGAATTGCCTCATTTTCTGTTCAAAAATTCTAAGGAAGAAGGCATTATTATCTTCTCTGGTTTGTAGACTAGGTAACTAAAGCCTGGATAGGTTAACACATAACTTACCCAAAGTCACATATCTAGTAAATTGTGGAGGCAGAATTTTTCCCTGTGTTTGTCCGAGTTCAAAGTCCATATTTTGGGGAGGTGGGTGGAAAAATTACTAAGAGTTTCAAACAAACAAACAAAAATAATCTTCACAAAATCTTGAGCAGTCCTTACCAGTCATATCAGAGCCAGGAACCAGTGAATGAGGTCACCAAGGAAAGCCCTTATTTCTTCATTCTTCCACTCCCAGCACCTAGCACAGTGCCAAACACATTGTAAGGGCTTAGTTATATTTAGAAACTAATTATCACTTGAAAAAATATCAGAAAAGTGATAAAGATCATAGAGTAACATCACAAAATCCAAAAGAGCCTCAAGAAAAAGAGTAATGAACAGTGTCCAATGCCACAGAGACTGCAAGAAACATGAAGACGAAGGACTGCTAAATAAAGCAATTAAAAAGCCTTTTCATTCTATAATGGTGTCATTATTGATTTATTTTTTCTTTCATCAATTTTATTAAGGATAATTTACATATAAAAACTGGATCTCATTAGAGGGTACATTTCGATCAACTTTGACTATTGTATACTCCTATAAACTACCACATAGAACAGCTGATATAGAACAGCTCCATCACTCCCAAAAGATTCCTCATGTAATGGTGTCTTTTAATTAATGGTATTTCTTAGTTTTAATGTACTTCAATTTTAATGAATAGAATTTCTTTTCATGAACAGAATTTTTTAATATTAATGTAGTCTAATGTATTAATCTTTTTCTTTATAGTTCTATTTAAGAAATATTTCCACATCCCAAAGTCATGAAGAAAATCTTACGTATTACTTTTAAAAGCATTATTGTTTTGAAATTCACAGTAATCCTCCTGGAATCCAGTCATCCATAAACTACGGAAACAGAATAAAGGTAAAATATTTATTAGAATGTCTAAAATTTAAAAATTTGATCATTCAAGTGTTGGAAAGCAGTTTGCAGCTTCTTAAGCAGTTAAACACATATCTACAATGTGTCCTAGCTCTTTTCCTCCTAGGTATTTATTTCCCCAAAAGAAATAAATTTCATATCCTTACAAAGACTTACACATAAATGTTTACAGAAACTTTATTTGTAAGAACCAACAACTGGAAATAATTCAAGTGTTCATTAGCAGGTGAATGGATATACAAATCTGGTATTGACTGATTAACACTATGGTGCTAAAATGGTAGCAGTGTTCACTAGGGATTTGGGGGGTGGAGGGTAGATCCACATCCAAGGGATGTGGTGAGCACTGTGAAGGGGAAGGGGCATACTTGAAATGTATTTAGGGATGGGAATTAGGGGTCTCAATAGGGGGAAGGAAATCCTCTAAAACTGATTTATGTGAATAGCTGTACAACTTGGTAAATTTACTAATAACCATTTAATTGTACACTGAAAATGGAGTAAAGATATGATATGTAAATTACACTTCAATAAAGAAAAAATAAAAAATAAAATAAAAAATAAAAAGGAGTAAACTTTTTTGTTGAATGAATCTTAAAATAATTATGTTGTGATACAAGCCAGATACAAAAGGTACACATGATGCATGATTTCATTCATACAAAATTTTTGAAAATGCAGACTAATAATAAAAAGCATACCAGTAATTGTTTAGGATGGGGCAAGTCAGGGTGGAAGAGAAGAATTAGAAAGATATAGTGGGAAATTTTGAGAGGTGGTGAATATGTTCACTTTCTTGATTGTAGTGATTTTTTAATGAATGCATGCATATGTTTAACTAAAACATGTGCAGGTCATAGTATGTCAATTTGCCCTAATAAAGCTGTTAAAATAATTAGATTGTATATATTCTCACAATGGAACACTAAACAATAAAAATGAACAACCTACTCTATGTGTGGCAACACAGATGACTCATTTTTAAACAAAATAAGTCAGACAATAAAAAATACATAAAGTTTGACGCCATTTAACATGAAGTTTAAGAGCAGGCAAAACTAATCTATTGTATTAAGAGTTACAACAGTGGTAAACTATACAGAGGAAGAAAAAGGTAGAGTTTGGAAAGGAGCAAGAGAGGAGCCTCTCAGGAGATGAAAACATTCTACTTGTTGAATGCATTGGTGTTTACAGGGGTATTTACTTTGTAATCATTCATTGAGTTGAATGTTTATGTTTCTTTTGTTCACTTAGGTGCATTATACTTCAATTAAAATTTTAAAAAACATATAACACAATACAAAACAAAAAACAGGCTAACAGTGAGCCTGTCTGAGACTATTTCAATAGAGTGACACGCATAGAAGTAATGTCACAAGGAGTGAGGCAATTGTAAATAACAAATGTAAGCAATTCTTCCAAGAAACACTTGAAATAAAATGATAAAACGTGGAATAAGAGTCAAAGATACAATAGTACTTTTTTAAAAAAATAAGCACTGGATGTACCAAAACAATACAATACAGTGGTTAACAGCATGTGCTTGGGAACAAGATATTCTTTATTTCAAATCCTTGCTCTATACCTTACTAGCTGAGACTCTGGAAAGTTATTTAACTCATTTTTCCTCAAATATAGAGTGGGAATAATCATACTCAATTCTCACTACAGTTGTAATGATTAAATGAGGATTAAGTGATTAAATAGAGTTTGACATGAAGCATAACACCTACTAAGCTCTTAAAAAGTATCAACAATTGTTTCATAATGATAAAATTATTTGTAATTGGAGAAAAAGAGCACTGCAAAAGGATTGTAAGAATTTCTCAGAACTCAAGTTTAGTCCCTGCCAGAAGTCTACTACAGGGAGACAGAAAAACCAGCAGAGAGTCTTGATGTTCATGAAGGTTTGGAATAACAAAATGAGAGACTTCAGGTACATCACATATGGCTGGTTTCTCCCTCTAAATGTTGTGGGGCAGGAGACAAAAGCACTAAACTGAAAAACCTCTGGAAGGCAAATTGTAATCTTCCTATCCTTCCCCATCTTCAAGTGTCTAGGAGACAAAGACCCATCATGCTTTCAGTTAAAAACCCCGGAGAGCCACACACTAGGAATGGGGAGAAAAAGAGGTGTGCTGAGTCTTAACAAAACTGCAACACATTCCAAATCCAGCTTAATCTCTGACTGAATTGAGGTGATCAGCCTGAACTATATTTACCTAATAGAGGAGAGGCAAATCCTTCCTGGTGAAAGACATTATATAGAGTCTCTGTTTCTTTTATATACAATGCCTACAATATGATAAAAAATTACTAGACATACAAAAATACATGACCATATGACTAATAACCGAGAGAAAAAGTGAAAGTAGACCAGCAGATAATCCAGAGTACTGATAATCAAGGCCAAAAATAGTTCAGATTAGCAGGCAAGATCTTAAAATAACTATGCATAATATGTTCAAAATAATAGAGAAAAACATAAAAAGATGAACAGATAAAAATAATAATTATGCTAATGGTAAAAAGCTAACAAAAAATTTTTAATGTGTGAAAAAAGCAAAATGGAGAAGGAATTGAGAGGCTCAAGGATACAGCTAGCAAAAGAAATATTCTAGCAAAAGAATACAAAGAAAACGACCAAGAAGCCATATTAAAAAGATAAAAATTAAGGATTATCTAATTTTAACAAAAAATGTTTTCAGATTAATAGTACATTCTGAGAGTAAAAAAAATTTAATACCCTACACCTAGAAACATTGTATCGTAAGCATAAAGAATAAAGAGAAAATTTTAAAAGCTACTGGAAGAAAAGTGCATTTTTTATGAAGGATTTACAAACTAACATCAACCTAAGAGTAGTAACAAATGTTAGAAATCAATGGAATTGTTGCCTCTAAGTGCAGAGGAGAAAAAAATGACAGCTTAGAATTTTGTACTCAGGTACAGCTTTATTTTTGAATGAGGACTCAATAAAGAGATTTCAGGTATACAAAGACTAAGAATTATTAAGGAGAAATAAAAATTAAAAATACATTATTTTCACATACACATATAGCATTGAAAAAAATTAGTATATACAAGGTGACAAAGAAAGGTTTAATAAATTTCATAAAATGAATGTCATAGAAAAAATGGTCCTTAGTCATAAGGCAATTTAAATAATATTAAACAAGATAGTTGAAAATACCCTATATGTTTTAGAAATAAAAAAGCATTCCTAAATGACTCATAAATTTATGAGTAAATTGCAATGAAAATTCATGAATAGTTATATATAACAATCAAAGCTTATAGGATGAAACTGAAAGAGAGCTTAGATGGAAAACTTTACAGATAAGTAAATACATTTACGTGAAAAATTAGACAAAATAAATGATTTGATTACTCAGTTCAGCAAATTAAAAATTTGAATTTAAAAATTAACCTAAATAATACAGAAAGAATGAAAAATATTGAAATAAGAGCAGAGATTAATAAAAATAGAAAGCATAAAAAAAAGAATTCACAAAAGCTGTTTCTTTGAAGAATTTTCTTAAACACAAAAAGCACAAACCTTGAAGAATAGACTGGTAAAATCAACTAAATGAGTATTAAATTATGTTTCCAATAACGGCACCATAAACAAGTTTAAGTTTAGTTATTGATTGAGACAAATATTTGCAAGGTGCACAACTGATGAAGGTTTAGCATACAGAATAAGTAAAACCTACATATCAATAAGAAAATCACTACCAATATTTGAAAATGGTCAATACTACAAATAGTCAATTCACAGAATGGAATAAAACAATATGAAAAAATATTTAATCTCACAATCTGAGACATACAAATTAAAACAACTGAGAACTACCATTTTACGCATGTGAATGACAAAAATTTTAAAATATGATAAAACCACTCCGTGAAGGCTGAAATCTTTGATTTTTCCTTGCTGCATCTTCAGCACCTAGATAGTATCTGGTTATGGGAACCCCTCAATAAACATGCATTAAATGATTGAATAAATACTCAGTACCTGTAAACAAGGGGAAAACAGACTTCTCATTTGCTCCACATGGTCTAAAAAATGCAATTATGTTAGAAAATAATCTAATTAAGGTGAAAGGCATACCTGCCACTGAATCCAGCTCTCCCACTTCTCGTCAGTTACACCCTCCTGAGGTTGTCATCAGCATATGTTGAAGAATATTCACTGCAACTTTGGCATTAATTGAGTATTTGAAATAAAAACCTTAATTCCCTTCAAAAAAAGAAATTGATTAAACAATTATAGTATGCGCATAGTATAGATGCAACAGAAAAATGAATGAAATAAAGCTTTATGTAACAGCACAGATTATCATAAATATAGTAGTAAGAAAAAAATCAAGTCATAAAGGTATATATCCAGCCATGTACCACAATGTAACATAAAAACAGTACTGCATATTGTTTAAGGAAGCACATGTACATTTTAATTGTACTATAGCATGCACGGGGATTTTATTTGCCAGGTTCAAGATAATAATTGCTTCTATAGGGGAAGATAAGAATAGATGGGTATAAACACTGAGCTCTTCTGCACGTGTCATGGACATTTTTGTTTGTTTCAATAAAAGATCGGTGACAAATGAGCCAAAATAATAAAATCTGTTGAAGTCAGATGGGTAGCAGGTACCCGAATGTTCTTTAAATTATTCTCTATATTGTCTATACATTTGAAATATTTTATATGTAAGACAAAAAAATAGTAATAGAAAAAGTATATGGAAGAAAGGGATTTTCCCTGCCCTTGAACGAGGACAGTGTCTCTGTACAGTGGGAAGCAATGTCTGCTAAGCAAGAAGGAGATTGAAGTGAAAATGGGGCTGAATGAGGATGGTAATATAAGGCCCATAACCTCTGAGAGCAAGATACGAATTGTGGTTAATAGTATATGAAACAGCTTAAGCTATCTAGAGCAGTATATAAAATGCATGTCCATACCACAGATGGAGCTCATAAAAAGGCTATAGGATCTGGAGAACGGATCGGGATGCCACGTACAAAAACGGTAAGATCTGAAAAAAGTTGGTTGTGATTTCAACATGTTATCAGTTGAAAATTTTTGAAACTTTTCAAAAGAAGGCTAACACACGTAATGTTGTTCTGAAGATGAAAACTAATAAATGTTATTACCATCAGAGAGAGGATGATGTCATCAGGACAAAAAAATTAGCAGCTTGCATGGAGTCACACTGAATGCCAAAGACCCAGTCGACATCAGCATCCAGTCTTTCCAAGTCCTTTCCTCCCCACACAAGGAAATCTGTGTATCTGTAGCTAAATGAAGATTGAAGCTCTGGCTGGCCTTGGCTCTGCCACCATCAAACCAGAGCTCACTGAACTGTTGGATTGTAAGTAGCCTCTTTGCTTTTTAAACTGGTTAAATATAATGAAAATCTGTGCACAAACTTGCAAATGAATCACAGAAAGACAAAGGCCTTTGAAATGGATGTTTTAAATGAGCTAAGTAGGCGAAGGAGCCTGCAAGTAATTGTTCATATTTCATGGGGACTTGGCTTTTCATGAATTCATCTCAGTATCATCTTTCATACATATTACAGTGTCGGTTCATTAAAATTCTTGATGCAGCGCTGAACCTGGTCAGACTGAAATGGGGCTGACAAACCTCATGTCTGCTGCACAGATAACCAGACCTTATAAAGGTGAAATTAGTTTTCAGGAGCTGTACTGCTCACTTGATTGATTCCGTCTTAGAAGTCATATGACTTAATGTTTCCTGCTTGGGCTGCCTCTGTCATGCAAACATGACCTGATAACACATTGTCAGGAGCGCTCCAGAGAGCTAACAGCAATCTAACATCTTTCTACTGAGTGTGAAGTTCCATCTGAAATGTGCATATTTGATAAGCAGCTCATCTTCTGTCTGTCCTTTTCATTTTCAGAAAGTTAATCTTCTCTGCTCTAGTGAGTGCAGCGGAGGGATGAGGTGAGCAGAGATGCCGCAGGTGGCCCCGAACACCGGCACCGGGGAAGCTTACGGTCTAGAGGCCAACGTGTCTGGACATCACATCCAAGAGGCAGCCAGACACAGAGTGACAAAGCAGGTCTGCCATCATGTTCGGGACAGCCAGCATTACCTAGGATTTAGGGGAGCAAAATTAAATCAGAGAGTTCCATTACTGAGTGTTATTTGACTTTGTTGTCACGGATTCATTTAACCTTCTCTCTACCACGGCAAAAATCTTTATTATTCAAGTCTGAAATGCAAACTGCCACCTTTTGAATTAGAAGTTGGCCGAACCATAGAATTTTAATACCGGAAGACATGTGGCGCCCCCACCCCCTCCCCACCCGCCTGCCCCTCTTTATAGCCTCATCTTATAAATGAGCAAATCTAAGCCGAGAAAGGAGAAGCGGCTCATCTGAAGTCACACAGCTAAATTAGTGGTGGAGTCCAGAGTAAGACCGAGGTCTCCAAATTCAGTTTAGTTCTTCCAGCATTCCACTTCACTGTCCCTCACTCGGAAGTCTGACTCAGGCTTCAAAGACATTCCAAGCGGAAGGTCGCATTTGGATCCAGTACAATAGCTTCTCATCCCTGATCTAGGCTTCTAATTCTCTCAAATAAAGCTATTATTTTTATTGAACTTTACAAGTCAGAAAATGCAACCACAGACATGATCTCATTGCCCTTCATAAAGAAATTTTATGAGACAAAGCATGGCAGACATTGTTCTCACTTCACTGGTGAAGAAACCAAGGATCAGAAAGTAAGGTGGGACTTGTACAAGGTCACCCAGAAAGCACTCCATCTGAGATAACCAGAGAAAGACATAAGAACCCAAGAATCAGAACATCCAACATTGAAGAGCAGCCAAGTGTCAGCTCTGTTGCCAGACTGGACAGCAACCAGACCAAATGAAAGCAAGAGGACAAGGTGCTCCAGAAAGAAGCCTCCAGGAAAATAATAAAACCAAAATAATTTATCTGATTTTTTAATCATTATTTTTTGAGCTTTATTAAGATATAATAGACAAATATTAATAAAAATTGTATATATTTAGGGTATACAATGTGATGTCTTGATATATGTATACAATGTGAAATTATTAAATCAAGCTAATTAGCACTTCCATCACCTCACATACTCATTTTTTTTGCAACAAAAACATTTAAGATCTACTCTCTCAACAATTTTTAGGTATACGATACATTATTATTGATTATGTTGTACAACAGATCCTGAGAACTTATTCATCTTAACTGAAATTTGTACCTTTTGCCCAGCCCCTGGCAAACACCATTCTACTCTCTGTTTCTCTAAGTTCAACTTTTATAGATTCCACATATAAGTAAGATCATACAGTATTTGGTCTTTCTGTGCCTGGCTTATTCCCTTAGCTTAGTGTCCTCCAGGTTCACTGATGTTGCAAATGACAGAATTTTCTTCTTTCTTAAGACTAAATAGTATTCTGTTATATATACCACATTTTCTTTATCCATTCAGCAGTTGATGGACACTTAGTTTGATTCCTTATCTTGACTATTGTGACTAATGCTGCAGTGAACATGGGAGTACAGATGTCTCTTTGACATACTAGATTCATGTTCCTTGACTATAAACCCAGAGGTAAGTTTGCCAGATCACACGGTAGATCTATTTTTAATTTTTTAAAGGAATCTTCATTTCTGTTATCCATAATGGCTGCACTAATTTACATTTCCACCAACAGTGTACAGAGGTTCCTGTTTGTCCACATCCTTGCCAACATGCCAACTCTTTCATCTTTTTAACAGTAGCCATTCTAACAGGTGTGAGGGATACTGCACTGCAGTTTTAATTTGCATTTCTCCGATGACTGATTTTAAGCATTGTTTCATATATATGTTGGTCATTTGTGTTTTTTTATTGAGAAATGTCTCTTCATGTCTTTTGCCCATTTTTTAATTAGATTATATGTTTTCTTGCTATTGAGTTGTTTGAGTACCTTATATATTTTGGATATTAACCCCTTATTGGATACGTGGTTTGGAAATACTTTTCCCCATTATTTAGGTTTTCTCTTCACTCTGTTGATTGTTCCCTTTGCTGTGCAGAAAACTTTTTGTGTGCAATCCACTTGTCCATTTTTGTTTTTGTTGTCCATGCTTTTGGGGTCATAGCAAAAAAAAGTCACTGCTCAGACCAATGTGATGAAGCAATCTTTCCCCTTATATTTTCTTGTACTAGTTTTACAGTGTCAGGTTTTACATCTATACTATTAATCCATGTAGAGTTGATGTTTGTATGTAGTGTGAGATAAGGGTTCAACTTTATTCTTTGGCAGATGGATATTCAGTTTTCCTAGCACCATTTATTGGAGAAACTGCCTTTCCCCATTGTGTGTTCTTGACACCTTTGTTGAAGATCAGTTGACTGTAAATGTATGGATTTATTTCTGAGCTCTATTCTGTTCCATCGGTGTATATGTGTGTTTTCATGCCAGTCAAGTGCTGTTTTTATTGCTATAGTTTTTGTAGTATGATTTGTTTATCATTAATAAAAGAATATTCATTTGTCATTGAAATATCTCAGGGAGAATTTTGCAAAAAAAAAAAAGAAGAAGAAGAAAAGAAAAGAGAGGAATATAAAAAGCTGTAATTTTACATTTAAAAGTAAATTTTTAAAAGAGAGACAATAATTATCCCCAGGAAAAATTCAAAAGGAAGCATTGTTCTGATAGGACTATTAGCTCTGATGTGAATAATACTCAAAAGTCATAGCAATAAAATCACTGACTTTGAATTAAACAAGATTTGTAATATAAATATTTTGGGAAGATAGTGGGGAGATGATGTTTCAGGAAATGGGAGTGTTAGAGAGCTCCATCTACCATGAAAAGAAGTCAATTAAACAATGTCTGAAGTTGATAAATCTATCAGTTAGCTTTTGCTGTGTAACAAACAACTACAAATCTTAGTAGCTTGAAACAAGAGCCATTTTATTTGTTCAAGATTCTGTGGAGTAATAATTTAGGCTGAGCTTAGATGGAATAATTTATCTCTGCTGTATGTGGGTTCAGCTGGGCTTATACACCTGCTGTGGTCAACTAGCAGGGGGTGCTTTCAGGCACACATGTGGCAATTGGTAGGCTGTCAGCTGGGTCAATGGCAGCAACTGAGCCTTGTGTCACTCCTCATTCAGTAAGCTAGCTAAGGCTTGTTAACATAGTGGGAGTTGCAGGACTTCAAGAGCAGTGATTAAGGTAGCAAAAGTACTGTTAAAGCAAACCCCAATTTAAACCTCTGCTTGTGTCATACTTTCTAATGACATGTTGGCCAAAATAAGTCACAGATCCAAAGGATGGAGAAATAGACTCTACCTCTTCAAGGAGAAGCTACAAAATTCCATTAAACACATGCACAAATTCAGGGTTGGAAAAACTGTGTAGTCATTTTTGAAATCTACCTACTATACACTAATAGCATAGGCCTTTTATTTTAAAGTGTGCATCTAAAAAATAGAATCAAATAATTATATTGTACAATTTACAGATGTATACCTATAGTAAAATTGGAGACAAAATGGCTACCTCAATGTTACTTGAGTGGATTTATGTAGTTGAGACAAAGTTTTCAGTGATATTTGACAGAGCTTCAGAAAGTCCTGTGCCCAAAACCACTTAGAAAGCAAAATGATGTGCTCCAGAAATTGTATTAGGTAACATAAAAAAATGGATCTAGAAATGAAGACTCTGATGGCAATTAAGTGGAACCATTTTATGAAACGTGAAAAAAAAAAAGAAATATTTCTCAATATTCTTATACTGTTATTTTACATGGGTTTAAAATGTATCTTTAACTAAATTATAAATTAAATATTGCCATTAGGCATTGACTCTATTGTATACGTGAAATATTCCAGTGGGCAAAAACTTCCTCCTTCTAATCTTTAATTGATACAGCAATAACTGTCTTATATTTAGTGATAACTTATATTCATATGCATATGGTATTACATCAAAATATTAATAATATGTATTGATAATGGAAATGCTAGGAATTTTAGAAATCTTTTATTAGAATAACCTAGTTTTCCAGTAACATATATTTTTATTTTAGCACTATTGCCCACTCTACCAGCTTTAGGTTCTTGGTATGGATGGAAGTACAAAAGTCTCACTCCCATAAGGTCAAACAATCAATGGACTCGTGGCCTAGGTGCTCACAAAGTGAAGTTCCCTCTCACATGAAAACCGAGGGTTTGGTGAGGTTAATTACTGAGGATCAGTGTTCCCTTGCAGAGGTTTGTCAAACAAACCAGAGAAAAATTAGCTGTGGAGGTGATGAAACTTTCCTGTGTCCTCATTGAGGTGGTGTTTAAAAGTCATAAAACTGAGCACAAACACAAAAAGTCAGTTTTCCTCAAAGATAATATAAAAAATAAAATTAAAGCAACATGGAAAAAACTAGTTCCACATTTCTCCAGAATAGGAAAGACTCAACAGTTTTTAAAAACAAAACAAAAAGGAACTACCTGATTTTAATGCCCCGCAAAGAATATTTGCATTACATCCTGGATAAGGTAGCCTCTCTTTAGGCCTAAATGCCACAAACAGAAAAATTATAAAACCATTGTATGTCCATATCAAAAGAAGTCAAACGTTTCTATTTTGCCACACATAAAACAATGTTATTTTTTAAAATTCATTCCATCACTCCCAACGGAAGGCCTATTTCCTGCAATTTTGTCTTTTCTTTAAACAATTCCATTAGCTCCCAAGCTTCTATACAACACCTCGATCATTGTTTGCCACATGATAATTGTGCAACACATTTTTGTTAAGTTAATTAGTAATTTATGTTTACCCCAAAATTGGCATATTATGATGAAGTCAACATCACACTGAAATTTCTCTTAGAATCACCCAAGAAATTATTTCTCACGAACTTCGTCAGTGACTCCGTAGAGAGAATAAAAGCAAAACAAATCCACAAATGTGTGCCCTCAATAGCCTGTGTCCATTCGTCTTCACACATTTGGGGTATGGGCCGGCAGTGTCTGGCTCTATAGTACCTGATGCTCCGGCTTTTGGGAGACAGATAAAAAGTTAGTATGTCAAAGAGAGCAATGCAATATTGAGGGAAGTATTTAAGAACTGTGAGCATTTCCTATTTTAAGGCCGAACAAAGGAAGAAAAAATAATTATGAAACACCTCTCTCTTTCCTTTGTTTTTCCTCTAGAGTGTCATCAGGTCACAGAAAACACCAAATTTTCCAATTCTACCTGGCATTATTTAGGATGCTGTCATGTTTACCTCCAGAAGGAAAAATGGGAAAGAACCCTTTCTTCAATGTTGTCACAGCCCAGAGGACAGAAACCTGAAATGAAAGTAACCTTTATAACCTAACGCCCAACCGCAAGCACTCTGAACTCTGCCTGTTACGTTTCTTTGCCTTTTGGCTTAGGGAAAATTGTGTTGCTGACTTAAGGTGAACAGTGATGAACAAGTGGTCCTGGTTAGACCGGGATCTCATCAGCCTTCCCCAGGCAAACTGTTGATGTGTTTCTTGCTTTTCCAGAACTAAGCCTAGGCTGCAGCCATCGTAAGAGGTGTGTAGCATTATGGATAAGGCAATCAGCCATCTGGGGTTAAAATCTCCAAACAGTTTTTCCACCTGTGACATCAATTCTGTTTGGGAGCAAAGGTGACAGGCCTGTGTGTTTGCCAGAGTATTTGCTCTGCTTCACGGAGTACAGACAAGCCAGTGCATCACCTCACCTGGCCAGTGCATGCTCTAAGCTTGCTCAAGTTTGTGTTATAAATGCAGCTGTAAAGCCTGGCCACACAGATTGTGTGTCCTAATTCCCTTTGCTTTTTAACAAGAGACACTGTCCTTTATTGGTCCCTCTTTCACGACGCATTTGAGCAATTTCCTCCAGGTTGAAGCATTCATTCATTTTCCTTTGAAATCCTCTAGATGCATTTTTCAGATCAGCCACTAGATGCCCAGACACCAAAATAAAACTCTAGCAGCTTTTCTGAGGAAATCACAATGGTTTTGTGATTTAGCAAAGATAGATTATTTCAACTATGAGATCAACAGGACTGGGAATGGCTTTTGTGTACTCCAGGAGTTGATTTTGCTTTGTAATGTATGGAGCAATGTAATTACACATATTAAGAAAAAGAGTTCTTAAACCAAGAATTACTGGAAATGAAAAAAGCTCAGAAGCTGCCAATACTTCACTGATGCTGTAGAGTAGGAAAAATTAGAGCTTTTGCCTTAAACTACAGTACCCAAGCTTCAACCTTTGTGGCCCATGAAAAATTGTCATACCAGCATCACTGCCCAGGTTACCTGTAGCAGCACCTAGAACCCCAGGGTGTGACCGCTAGCAGAAATCAAGGAGGTAACCAGGGACATTGAAGTATCCTTGACATAGGTAAGGTTGACATCATAATTTCATTGTCACTGTCCTTCATATTGACTTTTTCTGCTTCTGTTTATTTGGAAGATACATGAGTTCCATTCTAGCTACTTTTTATATGAGACATGGACAATTTTCTGAGCTCCAGACATCAGTGAACTGGGCTTCAAAGGACCTCAAATCACAGCCTGGGAAATACGTGAAGAAGCAGAGTTGGATTTGTCCACCTTGCCCACATCAGAGTGGCTGGAAAGAGAGAAAGAGAGGGAGGGAAAGAAAGAGAGAGAGAAAAGAGCATGAGCAAGCTTTCAAATACCTAAAGGGCCATAATATGGAATTCCAAACTATGGGGCTGCAAGAAACCTTTGAGGGCACTGCCATCAAGACAGAGGACAACATTCTTACCCCCATGGCCCTTTTCCTCACTGATGGACATAAGACCTTATCTAATTCTGCATTCCCAACAATGGAAGAAAAATACTGTATAAATAAAGAAATTAAAATCACCTGGACAGCCTCATGCCCACCATGGAGTCTATGACTAGGATGGGTTCTTACCTCTCCCCAACCTGCCTCCACGTGGCCAGGGGCACCTAACCTCCTGTCACGGCAAATCTCCTCAATGCCTCCATGCTTTGGGGTCCAGGCAAAAGTTCTTCCTTGGCCTTAGAGAGAGAAGAAAGTTGTTTAATCCCTTCATGCACAGACTTACCTCTGTAGACTTCCTTCCCTGCTCCATGGAATTCCTGGGATAACTATACATTCAGCCCAGGTTCTGATCCAGCTAAATGATCACAGCAATTAAAAAATAGGCTGAATATGTATATTTTCCCACTGTGGCCTAGTATAAGAAAGAATTTTCTAACAGTTAAAGCTGAGTGACAATGAAATGTGTGGGGTCCTAAGTAGAGAGCACCCCATCACTGAGAGGGTTTAAGTGAGGCAGCTGAGCCCCTGCCCAAGCTGCTGAGAAAATGGCTCCTGGATGAGGGGAATGATTAGCCTCAAAGACTTCATTTAGTATTTCCCTTCCAGTTCCATGTTTCTATGATTTTTATAGAACATATCCTAGGAAGAGAAAAGGGCAGGTCCAGCATTTGGGAGCCACACTGAGTAACCATATACCAATATATACATATATATTTTTTTTAACTAAGATGACAAGTGATTATATGAGGTTATGGAGGTTAACTTTTTCCCTAATAGGAGTGCACATAAGACCAAAAAATATTTGATTTAAAAATATCTAAGGAGAATGATTCCAAATTTTTTAAATAATACTTCCACTAAGCAACACTTTCTATCAAATATTGACACTTAAGTCATCCAGACAATTCTAGAATCACCTATTTTAAGAAGGAAGTAAATCTCCCTATTAAAAAGAAGAAATTGAGCCACGATTCTTGTTGTCAAATGCTAAAGTAAATGGTGTTCCTATTATTCAAATATTCTGTGTTTTCTAGAAATGCAATCTATATAATCCTATACCATGTTAAGGTGGAGTTTCTGCTGTGTCAATAAGGGCAAAGGAATGCGTGGAGTTCATTTTCAGGCTGCAGAGACAGAAGATGGCAAAAAAGATAAACCATTTGCACAGGTTTCTCCCTGAAGGAAGGGACCTAGGCAACATTCTTCTTACTTACTGAGTATAACATGTAAAGTAATTCAAAGCAACCTTTACACTAAAAGGAATTACAGAGGTCGTCCATCTGCCAACCTATGGTGTTACACACCATCAAAATTCAGGCTATGGCAGAGCCAGCTTCCCGGAGCAACATCCACCCAGAACAGGACTAAACTCTGGGAATGAAGCCATTATCACCCCAAGATTCATTTATGCCAAGCTTGGCTGTAAGTGCCTCTCTTCTATCAAATAGCTATTTTTTTTTTACAGTAGAAAATGTTATCCCAGAGACCATAAAACCCACCCTCTCCCCATAAAACCCACCCTCTCTTCCCTTTGAGAATCTTATAAAATCATATATTGCCTATGTATAAAATATAACTTTGCTCAAGTAAGCACCATTATTAATATGCTCCCCAAAGTTATACTAAGGAGACTGTTGCCATCCAGATGTTGTCATTTCTCTAACAACATATTTTCTGTTAATCATGCAATGACTTGGAGGAGGCCTCAATGAAAATGATGCAAGGGGTAACATGCCACTATTTAATGTTTTCATCCATTTATTGGTTTCTCCATGCATTCGACATTGATTTATGAAACACTGACTAAGTGCCTGGCACAGTATTAGACACTACAGGTATAGATATGAGCAAGATCCACAGTCCTTAGTCAGTATGAGACTTGGTGTCAACTCAGTATGGTAAGTGGCATAATAGAGTTAGGCACAGGACATAATAGGAACAGTGAGCACATGCAGGGAGAGGGGCCTTATCTCAGCCTGAGGAGGGACTGCAGTTTCCAGCTTCAGAGCTGAGCACGGAGATAGAGAAAGGATGCAAAGACATAATGCATAAGAAAGCCAGTCCTCTGGTTTACAGACTGTACGAGAGTTGGGAGAAGAGTGACAAAACGTGAAACTAGAAAATAAAGTCAGAAAATAAAGAGTTTGTATGACTTTGCCCTAAAGTACTAATGAATCATTGAAGAATTTTGAGAAATAGGGTGAGTAGCATGATTATATTCATGTTTTAGAAAGATCACCCTATGGAAGTGAGAATCACACAGTGTCATAGGAAAAAAGATACCAGAAGAAAAGAAAACTACTAGGGGGTCTCCTCTCTCTCTTAAGTTCAATGCCTAGGACTCTGCAAATTAAACCCACAAAAAGCACATTAACAGGAGGGAGAAAAGCCTGGGGTTTATTTACGTGTGTGACACTTATTTGTGCAGGAAAACTTAGTGTGAGTAGCTCAAAAGGGAGGTTAAAATTTTGGGCTTATATACCATCTTAATAGGTGAAGAGGAGAAGAAAGCCACTTACCCAAAAAATATGGCTTTTTGGAAAGATTAATGGGTTTTGGGGAGAACAAACAAAAGATAAGAAAGTTTGTGACAGTATTTGTCTATATAGGTATGAATGATCTTTCAGTCTCCTTCCAAGCCAGGACTTCCTGGGAGAAAGGATTCTATCCATCCTGGGAGTATATCCACCCTCAAAAGTATTTGTGGTGATCTTATTTCACAGAAGTTGCTGTTTTTAAAGTCAGATAAGGAAAGTTCTAAAAAGGCTTTTTCCCCTGCATCTGTTGAATCTCAAAATGTCTTCAGGTTGCATTAATCTTTATACCAAAGTGGCATATTTGGGGGTGGCATATTCTGATCCCTTTTACCAGGCAAGGAAAATTCTAAAGTGATGTGACGATGAAAAGTAGACAAATTTACAAGGTAGATTTGTCCATTTTAGTCAACTGAATGGATATTGGGGACCAGGATCAGGAAAGAGAAGGAATCTAGGCTTATTTGTGGGTATTTGGCTTGGTCCAGGACTGTAGCCCTTAAACCTAGATGCACAGTAGAAATAATTATGGAGTCTTTAAAAACATCCATCCTGGGCCCTCCTTCTCCCAGTGTTCTTATTAAATAGATCTGGGATGGGGCTCAGGGATTAGCATCTTTTAAAAGCTCCCAGATGACTACACTGTGTAGCCAGGTTTGAGGACTCACAATCTAGGGGACATATGTGATGCCTAGAGACGGGAAGCTCAGGAAGCTGGAGGCAGGTGGCCCTTGTTGCATGCAAAGAAAGACATCCAGGGTTTCTCTCTGGTCCTGCCAAGGTAGAGAAGGAGGTCAATTTCAGGTCAGTACAGATTTCAATGTCTGTGCTATTGTCTCAACATGTGTCAAAACATTTGTTGAAACATTTACTTTGATCTTTGGTTCCAAATATACAGCTCCCTTTAGTATGAGAAACACCAGTATGATGTGAGAAGAGAAAACAACTGCAGGGAAATGTTCTGCAGGAAAAAGGCATAAAAAGGGTCAAGGATAAAACATTAGGAATTTACATCCAAATCCAAAATGATGTGCTGCATTTTATTTCTGGGAAACAGCTTCCTAACCCATGAATTTTTTTTTTTTTTTTTTTTTGTTCAACTCTTGAGCTAGGAAACTATTGCTGTGCCGAAATCATGCTGGTTACCCTGGGGCACTAAAGGGATTAATGAACAGTTGTGTAGTTAGCCCATCCCGCAATCCAATGAATAATCAATGGTACTTGAAGCTGCCCAGGTAATTGAATGGTAAACCTGGTAGTAAGGAGACCTATATCCATAGAACTATACTCATATCCATTTCTTAATGTAGATATTGATAAAAGACCACTACTCATATGGACTGCTTATCTCTTATCTCTATTAAAAATTGAGCTCAGTAAATTGGCTGTTTGTTAATAAGTATTTTCTGCCTATACCTCATGCATAATGAACTGCAACTGACAGCTGTATAAGCCCACCACCTCCACCTCCCACCTAGAGTATATAACTATAAAAGTTAGCAAACATATAGAAAAGTTCAACTTCTCTAATCATCAGAGAAATGCAAATCAAGAGATACCACCTAACCTCAGTGAGATTGGCCTCTATCAAAAAATCCCAAAAAAACAAATGCTGGCAAAGTTGTGGAGAGACAGGAACACTCTTACACTATATATACACACTATATACACTGCTGGTGGGACTGCAAATTAGTGCAACCTCTGTGGAAAAGAATTTGGAGATTTCTCAAAGAGCTGAAAATAGAAATACCATTTGATCCAGCAATAGCATTATTAGGCATCTACCCAAAAGAGCACAAGACATTCT
>CAUYRT010032585.1:0-10205 GCA_963574885.1 Lepilemur ruficaudatus | reverse complement strand
AGACAGAGTCTCACTCTGTTGCCCAGGCTAGAGTGCCGTGGCGTCAGCCTAGCTCACAGCAACCTCAAACTCCTGGGCTCAAGTGATCCTCCTGCCTCAGCCTCCCGAGTAGCTGGGACTACAGGCATGCGCCACCATGCCCAGCTAATTTTTTCTATATATATTTTTAGTTGTTCAATTAATTTCTTTCTATGTTTAGTAAAGAGGGGGTCTCGCTCTTCCTCAGGCTGGTGTCGAACTCCTGAGCACAAACGATCTGCCCGCCTTGGCCTCCCAGAGTGCTAGGATCACAGGCATGAGCCACCAAGCATGGCCAGCTTTATTTTTAAATACTGCTCAATTCTCTGACAAAATAGCTCAGGTAATCTGTCACAATATTTCTGTAAGAAAAAAAAAAAACTCCCATAATTTAAGAATCGTTGCTTTCTTTGATGCCTCAAAGAGAGCAATTAACTTACTTCTCTTTTGTATAATCAGTTACATAATTAGAGCAAAAAGCAAGAGCTTTGCCTGCCCGGTGGCTCACGCCTATAATCCTAGCACTCTGGGAGGCCAAGGCAGGAGGATCGCTCAAGGCCAGGAGTTCGCTCAAGGTCAGGAGTTCGAAACCAGCCTGAGCAAGAGACCCCGTCTCTACTATAAATAGAAAGAAATTAATTGGCCAACTAAAGATATGTATAGAAAAAATGAGCCAGGCATGGTGGCGCATGCCTGTAATCCCAGCTACTCAGGAGGCTGAGGCAGAAGGATCGCTTGAGCCCAGGAGTTTGAGGTTGCTGTGAGCTGGGCTGACGCCACGGCACTCACTCTAGCCTGGGCAACAGAGTGATACTCTGTCTAAAAAAAAAAAAAAAAAAAAAGAAAGAAAGAAATTAATTGGCCAACTAAAATATATAGAAAAAATGAGCCGGGCATGGTGGCACATGCCTGTAGTCCCAGCTACTCGGGAGGCTAAGGCAAGAGGATCATTTGAGCCCAGGAGTCTGAGGTTGCTGTGAGCTAGGCTGACGCCACGGCACTCTAGCCCCGGCAACAGAGTGAGACTCTGTCTCAAAGAAAAAAAAAAAAAAAAAAAAAAAAAGCAAGAGCTTTAAAAATAATTTCATATACATTCTAGGTCATAGGTCCTAGTTAAATTTAAAAAAGAATATAGTAACAGTCCCCCAATCCTTAACCTACAAGTCTAAACCAAAAAAAAACAAATTAATTCCTCACTAAACGAGACTAAAAAGCAACCCTGTGTTACCCCAGTTTCAACACTGCGTGGCACTGGTGTTGCGCAACAGTGTGAAAACAGCTTCTTTACCTTCAGATTTCATTTCTCACATTACAAACACACTGAAACTGCACATTGCACTACTGAGAGACTATTTAATAATTTACCTAGTACTATACAGCAAGATATTTGAACTGGTAAAATTCAACTCATTAATTAGAAAAGGATGTATGCAATGTAAATAAAGAACAAAATAAAAATAAGATGCAAATGCTAATTTAAAACTACAAAAAAGAAGGCCTCAGGAAAAAAAAATACATGCTTACTTAAAATAAAATTACAGACACCAGTGACACTGAAAGGCAACCAGATAGCCTGGTTGAGGTGATTCAGGTTCCACTCCTGGCTCTGCCTCTGGGTATGTGGCCTCTGACAAGTCACTTAACCTCTAAGTATCAGCATTTCTCATCTGCAGAGTAGAAGGGGCCAGACTAAGCCAATTCTGCCCCCCACCCCGACCCATATTCTAAATTTAATCACTTCTAATGGTTAGATATCATATGGACACTTTGTATTAAAACAAACTAGTAATAAAGGTGAGATTTTATAACATTCATAATTAACATCCATTACTTACATTCTTACTCCTAAGAATTATATATATGGAAGTCACAAATTACCCTCAACTTTCTAATTTAAAATTCTTAAAATTTCATCATTTTTAGAAATACATAGTAATCCTACATCAACACCTGGCTTCCCACTGAGAAAACAGCTTCCCTGTGGATCTCAGATTTGAAGCTGCTTGTTCCCCCACATCCAACGAGACTTCCAAGCCATGGGGACAGCTATGTCCCAAAGGTCTAGTGCTGCTTCCAGTACTCTCTCTCCACTCTCTCCTTATTGTCATCTATGAACTCTGGTCACAAGCCTCGGTCACTAAAGACAAGGCCAGCTCATTCCCTTGCTCTCTCTGCCTTCAAGGCCTGCATTCATTCTGCATGACTTCACCACCCAAATGCCAGCCTCATGGTTCATTCCAAAGCCCAGCCTGGGACCACATTACCTAGATGCGCTCTACCTCTGAAATATCCAATTCAAACATTCTACTTTTTGACCACAATTTCCTTTCAATCTGCCTATCTCACTCACCTCCTCTCACTGACCTGTTCATTCATGGATCTGAGACCTGCAGTCTCCTGACCCTGTGTGTTCTTTTCCCACAGCCGCCAGCTCCACTTCTTCCCCACCCAGTTTACACATCACCTTGTGTCTTCTCCCCGTCCCACTGATCTTCCATTTAATTTGTCTGGATAGCTGGGTCAGTCCAAGTGTTTCCCTCTCCTCTTACAACCTGCCGGGCTGCAGAGCACCACTGGAGAAGAATTCCTTATGATGTCCTGGTCTCCAATTTCAATAGGCCTCGTGGCTCCCAGCAGCCTGGCTTCCCTAGGAAGAACCTCTCCTCTTCTCCACAAGAAGCTCCAGCTCCCACCCACCTCCACCATCATCATTCCAGATGACTCTGCCTCCCATCTCAGAGACAACAAATGTTTCCAGATGAGAAATCCCTCAACTTTCTTGTAGTTCCAACTTCCTACCCTGTTGACCCCTCCCGACTTGCATTAAAAAACTATAGTCAGGCCGAGTGCGGTGGCTCACACCTGTAATCCTAGCACTCTGGGAGGCCGAGGCAGGAGGATCACTCAAGGTCAGGAATTCAAAACCAGCCTGAGCAAGAGCGAGACCCCGTCTCTACCAAAAATAGAAAGGAATTAATTGGCCAACTAAAATATATAGAAAAAAAATTAGGCATGGTGGCTCATTCGCTCATTATCAGCAACTGGACGTTCTAAAACAAATGAGTAGAAATCACATTATCTTCAGGTAAAAGAATGGTGGCTCATGTCTATAGTCCCAGCTAATCGGGAGGCTGAGGCAGGAGGATCACTTGAGCCCAGGAGTTTGAGGTTGCTGTGAGCTAGGCTGACACCACGGCACTCTAGCCAGGGCAACACTGTGAGACTCTGTCTCAGGAAAAAAAAAAAAAAAAAAAAAAAACCACAGTCAAACTTCTCCCATCTTCAAACAAACCACACCTTCTTCTCACCCCCAACATTCAAGTCTTAAAATAGCAGTCTACTGTTCCAACTGTTCCAACCTCCTAACCTCTTCTTCACCTCCCAAATCATCCAGGTCCTCATCATCTACTGTTCCCAGCTACTCCAACGCACAAAATGAAAGCTCACGTATCTGTCATGATTCGTAGAACGTGACCTACCAATGTCCCTGCCAGGGGGTCGTTCATGACGAAGGAAGAAACGAACTTCATTCCTCTGACTTCCAAATCGTTGAAGAACATCAAACATTCGCTCATTATCAGCAACTGGACGTTCTAAAACAAATGAGTAGAAATCACATTATCTTCAGGTAAAAGAATGACAAACATGTCGTTTACCATCCATCCTTCAGGCAAAGTGTGCATTAGGGATGTAGGAAATGCTTAGCATGTTAGATGCTTTTTTTTTCATTAAAAGAACTCTTAGAAAACACAGTATTACAAATTTCCACACATAAAATCAGTATCAGGCCAGTGTAGATTACTAAAAAGAGGAATGGATCTCAGCTTGCTGTCAGGAGATCAAGAGTCTAACCCAGCAGGTCCCAACTAGCCAGAGGCAAGCCATTTAACTTCTTTGGGTTTCAGAAGTTTCTGGAAAACCTATTAGATCAGATGGTCCCTTCTAACACTAATGTTCTATGAGTCTCTAAATATATGAAGAAAAAATTAAAAAGTAACTTTCTAAATAGCCTAGTTTTTCAATTATATTTTCCAATATAGGCTATTTGAAATTATCATTTTACAAACAATGTTAAAAAAGATCAGACATCCATTTTCAAATAAAAGGCTATTTACTGCAGTGAAAACATATCTATTTGGCCCCTCTTCCAGCAAGAATGCCAGTGCCAGAACTTTCTGAAGACAAAGAGAAGGACACAGCTAATAAAAATGGCAGCTTCAGGAGAAACAATCTATGTCAAGCCCTCCTCAAAAAATCTCCAACCTTAAGGAAACTGGATATAAAACTAAATAGCCTAAGGAGACAACTGCTTAAAATCAAAAAAACTCCAGTAATATCAACATAATTTTTAAATACAAGAACATTGAAAAAGCCTAAGAAAACTCAACACACTTATCAGTAATCAAAGATACTATCTCAGCACCTTAAATAAACAACATAGGCAGAGAAGGGAACAGCCAAGCACAGCCAACTTGGTGAACTAACCCTGAGCTTAATCTGCTTGGCTGCCACAAACAAAATGTGGTTCTGGTTCTACTTCTAGTAACATAACATACTGTTGTTGACACAGATACCCTCCTTTTATACACCACACAAATTCTAACTAAGATCCTCCGAAAGGAAACATCCATAGCTGAAGAGATACCTTCCAAAAAAAATTCTGAGTAGACCCTTCATCCACCCCCACAAACACACACACACACAACCACCCAAGCTGTACTGAGAAGAAGTAAAATCTCCAGTTTCCAGAAGCAGACAGAACTCAAAGGAAGTGAAGTAACTTCCAGTCCATGCTGACTCCCCAGAAGGATGGGGACCTTCTTACAAGCTCTAGGTGCTGAGGGCCTAATGGCCCTCTCATGGCAAAAGGTCAGGTATAGGCCTACAGGAGCTGAAACAGAAACTTCAAAGGTTCTCAAAGCTCCCTACCAACACCCTATGCTCCAACCAAACCTATAGACATCTCAGTCAAGGACAGACCAGACATATGATAGCGGTCCCATAAGATTATAACACTGTGTTTTTACTGTACCTTTTCTATGTTTAGGTATGTTTAGACACACACACTTACCACTGTGTTACAATTGCCTACAGTATGCGGCACAATAGGAGCAACAGGATATACCATATAGCCTAGGTATGTAATAGACTGTATACCATCTAGGTTTGTGAATGTATACTCTTATGAAGTTCACGCGACAATGAAATCACATAACGACACATTTCTCAGAATGTAGCCCCAAGGTCTAGTGACGTATGACTGTAACTCCTTGCCATAGCACTCCTGCTATGTGAATTTGAACAAGCCATTCCTAGCACTCATCACCCTCCCCTGCACCCTTTTCTCCTGCAGATGGAGCACATCTATTACTGCAATTATCACACTGAATTATGAATGTCTGTGGATACCTGTTTTTCGTTGTGCACTGCAAGGTATCTGACAGCAAGTAACTTTCATCGCCGTAACCCTCTCAATCAAGCACAGTCCCTAGCTCTTAACAGGAATCTAAGAAATGGCCACTAAGCAAATACACGAGTGGGTAGGGAGGAAATGGAAAAAGGAAAGGAAGGAGAAGGGTAAGAAAAGGTAAGGCTTCAACACTTCAGAATGAAACAACAGAAGAATACATTTATAGCTATGAAATGAGGAATAATTTTTTTAAAAATAATACACAAATAGGTCTGAGATCCAGAATAGAGTTTTTTTAAATACCTACAGATCAAAAGGGAAAGAAAAAGAGACAATCAAACAAAACAGAAACACAATGACCAATAAACAAAAAAAAGGCAGCCTTAAGTGTAATCAGAAAAATGCAAATTTAAAGAAAAGACAAGCTTTCAGCTATCAGTTTAGAACAAGTTAAAATACTATAATTGTTGATGAGGGATACTTTGAGAAATAACTGGAAGGGGCATGAAGTGATGTAACCTTTGTGTAGGAAAATCTGGCAATACATATACACATTTTAAAATATGTGAAATCTTATGTTAATTTGCTTCACTGTAGCACTTTTTACTATTATGTATCCCATAACATCATGTTGTATACCTCAAATATATACAATAAAAAATTTATTTAAGTTTCCACAGAGGTGGTAGTAGTAAAAAAACAAACAAAAAAAAATTATGTAAGAAAAAATATGAAAAATATGTGAACTTTTAACCAAGGAATTCCACTTCCTGGCATCCACCCTATAGAAATACTTGCACATGATCAAAAGAGGTTCCTAAAAGGATTTTTACTGCAGCACTTACAAAAACAAGAGAATTAATTTAAATGTTTGTTAATAAAGAAATGAGATCAACTTTATGCATACTGTGGAAAATTATGTGATAATTAAAACATATAATTATATATATAGATCTACACATACTAATCTGAAAAGATCTCCAAGCTATGTTATAAAGTAAAATAGTAAACTGCAGGACATTGATATGTATGCTACTATTTACATAAAGAGAGAAACAAAACTATTTTCATAGTTACTTATAAACAAAGAGAAAAGGTCTGAACAGCTATCTGTTAAAATCATAAATGATTACATAAAGGGATCAGGGATGGGCTTAGGAGAGAAACATTCATTCTGTTTATATTATTTACTTTTTTACAATCTAGAACATGTTTAGGTATTATCATTAAAATTTATTTAATTAAAAAATTGTAAGAAAGAAAACCCTTTACACATCATCATCACAAAGCAAGGGTTATTAAACTCAATGAGCAAGACACTAGAGAGGAAACAGTAGAATCAAGAGTTTCAAGGAAGACATTAAAGCCTCCACAAAGAAAGAACACTTCTTCCTCTAAGAAAATGAGAAGAAAGGGTAGGTGGCAAAAGAGAATCTGAGCTATAGAGAAGAGAAACTGCAGAAGCATACAATGGACAGAGTCGATTATCACAGTAAAGCATAAAGCAAGGTAATTGCTGAAGGTTACCGCAAGCAGCTAGAAGTTGTTACTCATTCGGTAAGTATTTATTGAGCACCTACTAGGTGCCAGGCACTCCCCTCGAGCTGTGGACACAGCAATGAACAACACAAAAAAGGTCTCTACTCTTAGGTAGTTTACATTCTAGTGCATCTGTTTGAGGTTATAGGTATTAAAGATGTGATAAACTAATATATACACACAAAATCAGAAAGTGGCGTACATTCTGCAAAGAATTAAATCAGGGTGATATAACTGAGAACTAACTTCAAGGCTACTTTTAGCAGGGAGCTCCGGAAACATCCCTCTGAGGAGGTAATGTTTTGGCTGAAATCCAAATGACCAGAGGGAAGGAGAAATGACAAAATCTGGAGGGAGAGCAATATAGGCCGTGGGAATAGCTCCTGCAAATGACTCTAAGGTAGAGTACAAAAGCTTAGCCTATATAGTCAAGGAATATTTAAAATGCTGCAGGAGGGGGCAAAGAGGAAAATGGTACCAGATGACAACAAAGACAACGAACCTACAGGCCTTCACAACGTCAGATAAAGGATTTCGATTTTATTCTAAGGGGAACAGAAGACACTACAGAATTTTAAGCAGAAAAGTGAAATTATCCAACTTTCATTTTAAAAAGATCACTTAGGCTTCTTTATGTGATTGTTCTACTCCGGCTTCTATGTAAAGAGAAAAAGAAGAAAGTAATTCACAGAGAGTGCAGAAGACCTTCTAGAACATCCAACAGTAGGAAAGCCAACCAAAGATGAATGAAAGGACTTGCCGGAAAAGAAGTAGGGCTCAGTTCACGTTAGATACCATGAATTCAATTAACACAGTGTTTAACTTGCTCTGGAGACAGTTGGCACCCCCAGAGGAGAAAAAGGAAAGAGTGGGAATTCACCCAGGCTGTGCAGAAACAAGGCAGAAATGATGAAAAATTACTCCCACATCTACCAACTCCTATGGGGCCAAAAAACCCAGGTTGTCCCCCTTTAGAGTTCCAAAGAACCATACTGAGGGACTGATTTCAAGGCTTATAATAATGCCCACGAGTTCACCGCTGCCACCTGCCACGACAGTTCCCCAACACTAGTAGCTTTCCCTAAAAACCTACAAACACTTTGAGAGGGCAAACCAAACAGGATGCCTCAGATTGATTAGTAAAGCCTGAACATACAGAAGATACTTTTGAGCAGCATACATTTGACCACAAAAACCCAGATGACCTTTTATACTTTATACTGTGGTGTCTTCATTTTACTGCAGAAAAAGAAAACAGTAAAAAGACTTTGTATGTCACAACAAAGCTGGATTGAGAACACTATGTTCTGATGAACACACTATTCTACAGTTTCTCTGTGGAGAAACATGAGCATTCACTTAGTGTCACTTTTATAAACCAAAATGAATAAAAGCAGAACAAAGCACAAGGTTGTCTGAGTCTCTTACCAGAGCCACACCACACTTCAGCCAAATGGCAGTCGCTCTCCCCAGGTTCTTTGCATAGATCTACCACATCTCTGCATATTGTTTCAGGAGTAACTGGAACTTCTGTGAAGTGCTGCTCATTGTTACTGAGGTACACCGTAAGAAACATCTAAAAATTAAAAGAGAAACAGTTACCAGCACTGTCCGCATTGATGGTATTCACCTTAGATTTCTTTCTCCCAACAAAATCTCATTTGGAAGTGCAAATATATGCACTTCGGATTTTGGAATATTTGTAGATAACCAGTTGAGCATCCCTAATGCAAAAATCCAAAATCCAAAATGTTCCAATGAGCATTTCCTTTGAGCACCATGTAAGCACTCAAACATTTTCAAATTCTGGAGCATTTTGGATTTTTGGATTAGGAAGGCTCAATCTATATTAAATTGTCTTCAATTAAAAGATAAGATCCAACATAGATGAGGCTGTAAGAAAGGTATTCACTCAAAAATATGATAGTATTATAAATTGTTAAAAATCACATTTGGCAAGTAAAATAAACCATGTATCAAAAGCCACAGAATTATGTATGCCTCATTACCTTACTCCTGAGAATTTATCCTAAAGAAATAATTGAAATGTAGTACAACCTCTATGGAAAACAGAATAGAGATTCTTCAAAGAAATAAATGTAGACCTACCATTAAATCCAGCGATCCCACTGCTAGATATCTACGCAAAGGAAATGAAGTCATTTTATCAGAAAGACACCTGCATTTGAATGTTTATCGCAGCACAATTCACAACTGCAAAGACGTGGAATCAATCTAAGTGCCCATCAATCCATGAGTAGATAAAGAAAATGTGGTGTGTATATACCACGGAGTCCTACTCAGACATAAAAAGGAATGAAATAATGTCATTTGCAGTAACTTGGATGGAACTGGAGACCATCATCCTAAATGAAGTATCTCGGGAAAGGAAAAACAAATACCACATGTTCTCACTAATAAGTGGGAGCTAATAGATGGGTATACATTGGCACAAAGCAATATAAAGGACATGAGAAACCAAGGAGGGGGGAGGGTGGGAATGGGGGCTTACCTGTTGGGTACAATGAACACTATTCTGGTGATGGGCACACCAAAAGCTCTGACTTAAGCATTACGTAAGGTATCCATGTAACAAAAATGCTTGTACCCCCTTAATATTTGGAATAAAAAAAAAACACAAATTTTTTTTAAAAACTGAAATGAAGAAAAACTCTAAATGACTGAAGATTTTCCCTACAATGTTGGATCTACATACAGTAAGATGGAAAACTAAATATCCAGCAACATAAAAAAGCTTTCAAACAGGGAAAACTTAAGTTAAAATCATTTGATGGAAGGACTATGACCCAGCTACCTACACCATAGTGTTAGGAAAATGTTAAGATAAAGTTATAAAACAGAATAATACTAAGTTGTTTTATAACTTTAAAATTATATGTACCATTTAAAATATATGTACACATGAAATGAATTGTATGGAATACACAGAAATAAAATCAGTGACATTAGAGGCAGGTATAGATACCACTTTTAAATTTTTTAAACCTCAATGATAAAATATTTTTATAATAATTTACAATTTAAAAGTATACTTAATAAAATATAAACTGTGCGGCCGGGCGCGGTGGCTCACGCCTGTAATCCTAGCACTCTGGGAGGCCGAGGCAGGTGGATTGCTCAAGGTCAGGAGTTCAAGACCAGCCTGAGCAAGAGCGAGACCCCGTCTCTACTATAAATAGAAAGAAATTAATTGGCCAACTAAAAATATATAGAAAAA
>CAUYRT010032582.1:0-149591 GCA_963574885.1 Lepilemur ruficaudatus | reverse complement strand
ATAAAATACATAGCAACAAATTAAATTTTCTGATAATTCTTTAAATAAATAAACCTGTTTAACTCAATGTTTCCCAATAATTTTTGTTGCTAAACCGTTTTTTTTTTTTTTTTTTTTTTTTTTGTAAATGAAACACTGTTTTCCTCCTTAACCCATTTTGGGAGCTGTGGCTGTTCCAAGGGCCCTAGAGCACTCAGGTAGGGGTTGACTCCCACCCAGAGCAGCGGGACTCTCTGGTAGACTCTGGCAGGATAGAGCCTTTGCCTCTTTCCGCCCTGCTTCCTGACCTCCTAGGCTCCAGCCTCTGCAACGACATCAGCAGCACCCTGAGTTCTTGGGGGGGGACCTGGCAGATCACTGCTGACCTTCCAGCCCACCACCTTCCCTGGATCCTCCCAGGTGGTTTGGGAGATAATTCTCCTCACTGGTCAGCCCCCCTAAAGGAGGGGCTGGGAAAGCCAGAGAGGGCAGAAGGCTTGAAGCAGGAAAGAAAATTTCTGGTATGTTTATCCAATGTTTAGACCAAGGCTCAATTTATTTACATTGAACATTTCGGTAACCATCTGCTCTTAAACTAAATGGAAAATTATCCTTCTCCTGCTGCTATGGCAGCTCCCTCGGATGTTTTTAATAAAAAAAAATCTATCATTTTAATGCAGACAGCTCAGCTAATAAAAATGATCTGTGCCATTAGTAATTATCCCACAAATACAATGGAAACTAGTAGAGAGGCCTGAAGGGGCCCTGCTGCCTAGAGCGACCCTCCCTGGGTCCGGCAGGGCGGGAAGGCTTAGCACCTGTGGGAAAACAGAGCCCTGGAATTCACAGAAAAGCCAGAACCGGGCAGAGGGTCTGGAGGCCTATAGCCCGGATCTGGGGAGTGTTAGCACAGGTGGGGGCCACAGAGATAATACAGCCCACCTAGGGCTTAAACATTAATGCTGCTGATTGGCCTCTCCCTACCCACCCTAGCTCTGCCATGTAACCCTGCAAACCAGGACCTGCTGACCACAGCCATCAGACCCTCTGCACAGCCCCGCAGAAAAGGCAACTGGACCATCTCACCAGGGAGTGCAGACTCAAATGCCTTTGGGGGCCAGGCAGGTGATAAAAACATGCAGAGCATCAGGGTTGTTGAAAAAAACAGAATGTGGGCCTTTGGCAAGCTGGATCTGGAGTTTCTCACCTAAAAAACATTTGAATGAAACAAAAATTTAAACATATACAAGGCAGGTTAAATACGTTGCAGGTTGGATTTGGCTGTGGGACATGAGTTTGAGACACTGGTTTAAGCCACAAATTCCCCCATCCATGACACAGTGCTTATCTTTGGCAGCCAGGGGAGGGCTGGGCCATTTCCATCCTCTCTTGGGCTGAGAAGTCAGAGGTGAGGATCTACAGGCAAATGTGCTGGGACCTCCGTCCCTGGAGCCTGGAGGAGGGGGCGCACCTCTGCATTCCAGCTGTGGGCCAAGAAGCAGATGAAGCCAACCCCAGGCTGGAGCTGAATGGATCTTGGAAACAGAGCCTGAGGCTTCCCAAATCCTAAGCCTTCCAAGGCAGTTGAGCAGGTGGTGAGAGTGAGAAAGGGGAGACAGGGATGTCTGTTAGTTTCAGATTCATGTTGGGCAGTGGCCCCAGGCCCATGACTTTAGGTAATCTGAATGCGTTAGTTAAAACAAATTCAGTTGCAAAGCGCAGAAACCCAACTGGCTTAGAGCAGAAAGTAATATTTTGGTTGGTGTAATGGAAAAAAATCCAGGGGATAGTGCTGGGTTCAGGCACAGCTGTATCAGGGTCTCAAACGATGCCTTCAGAAATCTTGTTTTTCCCCATTTCCTATCTCAGCTTTACTCTACAGGGTTTTTCCCCCAGATGTCATCAGCCTCCTGGGGCCAACTTGTCTGCCAGCAGCAATAGGCTATACCTGCCCCTCGGCAACCTTAGCAGAAGGAGCAAGATCTTTCCAAAAGCGCCAGCCAAAGTCTGATTGAGTCCCTATGGCTCTGATTGGTCCAATCAGGGCACACTCCATCTGTGAACCAATCACTGTGGCCGGGTGATACCACACTCTGATTGGCTGGGCCTGGCTCAGGGGGCGGGGCTCTGGGCAGACTCCGTTGCACAGAGGAACGAGAAGAAAGGAAAGAAGTAGAGATACACCGGCTGCTTCCCGTGTGCCAGATGGTCATCACACTGCACATACGTTATCTCATTCTATGACCCCGTAGGTAGGTCTTCTGCCCTCATGTTCCCGATGAGGCAATGGGAGCTCTGAGGAGTTAGTCCGAGCTGGCGGAGAAGAGCAAATCCGTGCTTTGTACTTGACACAGACTGCGAAGGCGCAGGCCTGGGCACCGTGTTGCATCTCGCCCTGCTCGGTCCTCTCCTGCAGACCGTCTGCCCGTGAACTTTATCAGCTTGTCTGTTGGGGGCTCTGCCTTTCTTCATTGGTTAGAAGGTTTAAAAATACACGACCGTAGTCAGCTCTAGTCATTCTTGTGGGGTTTGTGATGACATACACACGAGACCGCCTGCCTTCCCTGCCTGACCGACGTTCCTAGCGGGGCAGGGCTATGTCTCGTTCGCCTTTGGATTCTGTCTCCGCTTTGGATTGGGGTCAGGAGATAGGAATTCCTGTCTTGAATCTGCAGCAATGCCCAGCCTCCTTGGCCCCACACTGTCCAATGGGGACACCTGCGGGTTCTACGGTTCCCCAGAACATGGTTCTGGAGCTACTGGTGGGAGCTGCAGGTGCTCACTAAGGGTCCTTTGGACTTTAACGTTCTGTCGGCTGTGCGGAGAGTTCTCCTCTGGTTGACTGTCCAGAGGAGAATTGGTCTGCTTGGGAATTCCAAAGCTCATGGCCTGCCCTGTTGGAAGCTGCCCTAGACAGGTCTTGGTTTCAGGAAAGAGTCCAGGAGGGATGCTTGTCACACCTGAGAAGGCTGGGAGTCAAAGAGGGGGGCCCAGATTCCTTCTCAGATGCCTCACCTTGTGCCCCCCACCAAGTGACACTGGACTGGCCTGCATAGATCTGTCGAGGGGGCCCTGAAGTCAGGCCCAGCGCCCTCTTCTCTGGTCACGATGCTGAGCACTGTCCATCTAGCTGTGACAGCCCTGCAGACCTCTCCCTCCTGGGCAGCTCTGGAGGGACAGGCAAGGCTGGGAGAGCAGAGAGTCCGCCCCCACCTCCACAGCCCCCTCCCAGCTTTCCAATCACATCAACAATTTCTCTCAGCATTGTTTCCAGCACCATTAATATTCATAAGCGACTTTTCTATTGTGTTTGCAATTTTCCAGGAGACAGACAGGCCTGCACTCCCCCGTGTTAATAGGATGCAAAGCTCACCAACTCAGATCTTATTAGCAAATCTCCATTAGATACTGCGGCCCAGAAGGCGAGCTTTCCACCACGGGTGACAGCCAGAGCAGGTCTTAATCCAATATGACTTTGCAATTCCCACTGCAGACACAAACCCGAGGAGGAGCCTGGGCCAGGCCCGGATCAGGCTGAGCTGGCATCCTATTAAGAGGTGGAAATGGAGTCCCTGGGGCAGCTGGGGCAGAGAGGCTGGCCAGGGATGGGCTGCCTCTCCTCCCAGAGAGAGCCACTCATTGAATCCTTCTTTCAATCATTTGGACTTTCATTTGTTCAACAAAATAATCACTGGGCTTTCCATGTGCCAGGCCCCGGGCTGGGGCTGCTTCCCCCTTCCGGATGGTAGTTGGGGGGCAGCTGGGCTTGTGGACAATTGTCTTGTGACAGGTGCTATGAAGAGGGCAGTTCCTTGGTCCCCAGAGACAGGCAGCTAAATCGAGCAGGACTTAGCAACATCTGGGAACAGAGGAGCGGACTATGGGATACGTAGGTAGGGAGCAGAGGCTGGGAGACTCTGAGCAAGGTCCACCCTGAACTTGAAGGAGTTGCTTCCCAGCACTTACTGGCGGCATGACCTTGGCCAAGTCTCTTTACCTCTCTGCTGCAGCTTTTCCCACCTGTAAAATAAGAATAATAAATAGTAGCATCTTTCTCCTAGCATTGATATGAGGATTAAATGGTACCGGACACATAGGAAACAATATGTCAGTGTAGCCCTTATTATTATTGTTGTTGTTATTGTTGATTTATTTGGGGAGCTCCAGGGTTCCTCCCAGCTTTAATGTTTTTCAGCTGAGTCTCAGTTTCTATTGTGTGGAACAGTGTGATGTGTATGAAGGTGCCCAGCTCTATCTGGGCACACACAGGTAGGTCCTCACTAGCTCTGTGGCTGCTTGTTGTAAAATTAGGGTGTTCAGTGGGCACTCAAAAGCGGAGGGCTGTGTGGCTCCAATCCTAAGCTCATCAGCCACCGGGACAACCGTGGTGTGGACGAGGTTCTCAGGGGTGCTGGGGGTAAATCCAAGTCCTGGGTGAAAGGTGATAAAATCTGAATCAGGGAGTTGGAGAAGATGGCTTGAAGGGAGTCTTTCTAGGTCTCAAATTCGATGACCTAAGGTACAAGGCCTAGACCCTACCTTCCAGGTCTTTGAGGTGAGTGGAGCTGCCATAGATCAAATGTTCCCTGTAATGATGGACCAAGTGTGGGGTCCCACGGGTGGAGGGTGGAAGCAGGAGCCCTGGGAGGCAGACTCCTGAGGGCTGAGGCAGTCAAAGAGGGCTCCCTGGAGGGGGTGGGACTTGACTTGAGTTAAGCTTCTAAGAATGGGTAGCACATGGAGAGGGAAAAGCCAGGTGACCCAAGTGGTGGGCACAGCAGGGGCCAAGGCTGGAGGATGGAGGGTGAGTGGCTGGAGGAGCAAGGCTGGGAAAGACCCACCGTCCTCGGAGGCCACAAACCAGCATGTCAGATTGGTGGTGTTGGCTCCGTGTTTCAATTTAAAAACATGAAATCTTTAAGGGGTGCATGTGTATTTTTCCTTGGCACAATCCTCACTATTCCTTATAATACCACGCCTGGCTCAGTCACTCTTTTAGGTTACCTGCCTGACCCTTGCAGGCATTGGAGTTAGTGACCCAAGTAGGCAAAACCTTAACTTTTTGGTAGGGATTCAGGCTTCAGATGAGGGCTGGATCATTGGGCATTAAAGGCTCTAGAAATTGCCATGGGCTCTGGGACTGGGGTGCTGTGTGATCCTGGGGCCTAAGGCTCCTGGGCTGGCCTAGAGATGGTGGAGTTTCTCTCCCCTACCCTGGTCTCCAGTGAGGGAGCTGTGTCTCTTAATTCCCAGACATGCTCTGGCAAAGTGCCTGGTCCCCCCTCCTGCGGAAGGGGAATTGCTGGCTGACGGGTGGCTGAATTCATGTTCCGGCCCTGCAGTCCACAATTATTGGGAGCCATTCTCTGCTCACCCTGGAGCCCGAGTCCGCCCCCAATCCCCCTTCTCTGCAGGCTGCAGCGGTGCCAGCCATTTCCAAGTGCCTGGGGGTAAGAATGGGGCTAATAAAACACCTGTGAGAGGTGAAAAGTTCTCCAAACTCCCTAGGTTGGTTTCAAGGCTGAGGATTTTTATCGCCTGTGAATCTCTGTGTTCTCAAAGGCAGCTGAAGTCTGGATGCTTTGCAGTCAGGGGGCCCCGGAACAGCGACTTTGGATTTTCTTACATAGCTGGGGTTTGCCCGGGAGAGGGCACAGCTGGGAGACGGGGGTAGCAGAGTGCCACAGGGGTGGCTTGACATTGCCATTGGAGACATGGGCTTTCTGAGTCACAGACACCTGGGTTGGAACTCTGCCTCAGCTGCTGAATAGCTGTGTGACCTTGAGCAAGGCCCATAACCTCGCTGAGCCGCCCATGAGATGGCTGTGGGGACCAAGTGAGATGATGCATGTAAAATGCTCAGCAACGAGCCTGCCATCTAATAGGCCCTCAACAAAGAAGAGCTATAATTACAATTATTGTTATTTTGGGGCTCGCCTCATGAAGTCCTCAGCTGGCGGACAGCTGAGCTCTTCCATCTTTGGGAGAGTGGGTGGAGTGGACTCTGCCCTTTGACCTCAGGCTGCACAGACGCAGGGGATGTTAAGGGGGGAGGCTTTGAGCCACTACTGAGGCTGACAGCTGAGAAGGAGAAACACAGCCGGCACAGAGAGTTGCATCGCACTGGCAGCCCCCAGCGGGCCCTGGGACCCCTCTGGGACCCTCTCAGGGGTCAAGAGTCATGCAGTTCTACCACGTGGAACCAAAGCATTGAGAATGTCACAGCTGGCAGGAGCCCTGGGGGCCATACAGGCCAACCCTGTTAATTTTTTAAGAAAACCTTTTTTTCTGGATTAGTTTTTTATTGCCACTGTAGCAAATAACCACAAACTTGGTAGTTTAAACAACACAAATTTATTCTCTCACAGTTTGGGGGGCCAGAGGTCCAAAATCAGTATCACTGGACAGGAATCAAGGTGTCCCCAGGGCTGTGCTCCCTTTGCAGGCTCTAGAGGGGAGCCTGTTCCTTGCCTTTTCCAGTTCCTGGGGCTGCTGGCATCCTTTGGCTTGTGGCTGCAGCTCCCCGGTCTCTGCCTCCGTGGTCACATTGCCTTCTCCTCTTCTGTCTGCGCCAAATGCCCCTCTGCCTCCATCTTATCTGGAGACATGTGATTGCATTTAGGGCCACCTTGGTAATCTGGGACAATGTCACCATCCAGGATCCTTAATCATATTTGCAAAGTCCTTTATTTTTTTTGTTTTGTTCATATAAGTTAATTTTCATAGGATCTAGGTATGGGCATATTTTAGGGGCCATTAATCAGCCTTACCACACCCTTACAATTTTTCTGAATTAATTTTAGGCTTATAGAAGAGTTGCAGAACTAGCCCAAAGAGTTCCTGTATACTCTTCACCCAGTTCCCCTTATGTTAAACTCTTACATAATCATAGAACATTTACAAGAATCAGGAAATTAATCTTGTTACAATATTATTAACTAAGTTACAGAACTTACTCACATTTCACCTGTTTTCCCACTAATGTTCTTTTTGTGTTTCAGGACCCAGTCCAGAGTATCACATTGCATTTGGTGTCTCCTAAGTCTCTTCTAATTGGTGACAGTTTCTCAGTCTTTCATTGTGTTTTATGACCTTGACACTTTTAAAGGGTACTGGTCAGTTATTTTGTGGAATACTCTTCAATTTGTGTTTGTCTGTTTTTTTTTTTTTCATGATTCTGGTCGAGGTTATGCGTAATTGGGACAGATGTCATGGAAGGATGAGCATCCCTGATGCGTCACATCAGGGGCATGTGATGTTAGTAGGTGTCAGTGACACTTAACTAGCGATGTTAACTCTCTTCACTTGGTTAAGGTGGTGTCTGCTAGGATTCGCCACCATAAACTTACTATTCATATAATTACTCTTTATTTTGGGGGAGATACTTTGAGCCTACACACATAACCTGTTCCTGCTTAAACTTTTGCCCACTAATTTTAGCATCCACTGATGGAGTTTGTCTGTGGCAATTATGTCTGTGGTGTTCGATTTCCCTCATTCCTTCTACATTTATTGCTCAGAATTCTTCTGTACAGAGAATATCTCCTCCCCTATGTATTTAATGAGTTGTTTATTTGTATCAGTATGGACTCATGGATATTTATTTTATTCTGTGGGTTAGAATTCAATGCTATTGTTATTTATCTTGTTGCCCGAGCTGTCTCAGCTTTGGATGTTGGGAACTCTCTCAGGCTGACCCCTATGTCCTGTCCATGCACCCCTCTGCTTTCTTTCTGTTTTCTTCCTTTCTTTGCTCCTTCGGAGAGTGGGATTCTGTCTTCATGGGGCTTTCATCTGGGTGTGAGGCAGAAGGGAAGGATGGAAAAGAGGCAACCCCAAAATTAGAAGCTGAAGTCAGGGAGAAGGGCCTTCAGGTGGGGGTCAGCAAGTGCAAAGGCCCTGGGGCAGGACCAGGTGGGCAGCCAGAGCAAAGCAAGTATGAATATAACCATGTGGTTTCACATTGGCTTAGAACTCAGCCACAACCTTTCTGAAGATGGTTTTTGGTGGACAAGGATGACATCTTACTTCAAAATATTTGGCACTTAGTACTGGCCAAATACATAAAACATACTCAAAACCACGAATTTTCTTGGTTTCTCTTCCTTCTCCCCAAGCCCTCTTTCCTTCCCCCTCCTGGTCACCAAAGATCTGGCCTTATCTCCCAGAGCAACTCCTCGGGAGGCAGGGGAATGTTGTGTTAGGCATGTGGACCTTGGAATCAGATCTGGGTTCAAATCCTGTCTCCACTGCTTCCTGGCTCTGTGACCCTGGGTGGCTGACCTACCCTCTCTGTGCCCCTATAAGATAGGGATGATGAGATTGATCTCAAAGGGTTGGTGTGAGGATTACCGGAGATAATGGATGCAGACGAGGACTGCATGCTGCTCAGCAAAGGTGGTTTCTCCCACAGCTGGTGGGAGAAGTAATACCAGGTGAGCCTCACTCTTACGCATTCATTTTAAATAGAGGACATTTGTGAAAGGTCTAACTGTAGGTGATTTGAAGTGGGTAAATTTGTGAGCCTTTGCCTATAAACACAGTTACACACAAGAATATACACATTCTCCATCAGATCATACGTCCTCTTTCTTTTGTTTGCAAGTAGGGTTCCTGTGTTTTTTGCGTTGCTGTGCCCAGGGTGCTCTGGGTCCCAGGATTCAGGGACCCCCCCCAAGCTACCACATTGGGCACCCCCCTCTCCACCTCCTCAGCCCACAGAGAGGCAAGCGGTGGCAGCCCGGAATAGCTTCCTTCCCCAACTGGAAGGAGAAGCCTGACGTATTAACAACCGCAGTTAACACGCCTCAATTTTAATCCCTGCTTTAAATTTGGCACAACTGTTTTTACAATAAAGCCTGATTTTTTCCACAATAGGGTGCTGAGGGTACGCGCTTTCCATTCAAACACAAAGACAGCCCACTTTACTTACTGCGAGGGAGGAAATAAATAAAAATCAGCCTTTGTTGTACTGGAAATTCACAGATTCCAGTGGCATGCCAGACTGTTCGATAACTGCCCCCCCTCACCCTTCCTCAACGTCTGCCTCAGCCACAGCCTCATTCTGCAAGCATCTTTGAGCACCTACTGCATGCCGGACACCGGGATCAGAAGGAAACGAGGCACATCACTGCCCTGCCGGAGGGAGCAGGGACTGCTTCAGCGGGTCGCAAGCTTGACCCAGGCTCTGTAAACCAGATCACTGGGATCGGCTTTCTCAAAGTGTGGGTTCCCTTGGGGACCTCAGGAGTTCATGCACTGGGCGTACGTCTCACTGAGTCATGAGCGAGAAGGGCACTTCCTTCTGAAACTGTTTTCCATCCCGATCCTGGCAGGAGAAAGTCTCCGGTGGGGGCTGCCGTGTCTTTATCACCTCCTCAGCCCTGTGGCTCTCCCGTTTTAATACAGAGAGCAGGGCGCAGCTCGCAGCCTCCTGAGGCCACGCTGGCTTTTGTGGAAAGCGATTCTGGTTTTCTGATGCAGGAGAGAGAAAAGTTTCCTTTTTTAAATAAACTGCTCTGTGTTTTTTAAAAAAGCCAATGTAAAGAAACATATTAAATACATAATTATGTGGGTGGTATGCAGACACAAAAATTCTGAGGGTGGTGGCACTCAAGTGACTGAAGGGAGTGATGTGCTGGTCTGGATTAACGCTCTCTTGGTGGTCGTTTCCCACGTGCCCTTGCTGACCTCAAGTCTTAAAGTCCCAGCTCTTAGTGCCTGGGGGAATGGGAAGGGCCTCTATCCATGATTGGGCCACAGTGATACGATACATGAATATCCTTTGGGTCCACGTGGTGATGGCCACAGTAACCAGCAACAAGCCTTGCAGAGAAGGGGCAACCAGGTTTGCCCAGCCACGTCTGAGCTGGGGTCCTTCTCCCCGGGGAGAATTTCCTCCAGCCTGTGCTTGAAACTCTGTGTTAGTCTTTATTGAGGAAAATGACGTTTCCTTACATGGACTGTTCCTTCCTGGCACTTTTGTGGTCCTAAGTCAGTGTTTGTGGGTGTTGGAAGAAAGTGGAGAAACCCCTAACTCAACTGGGAGTGGAATGAAATAGCTTTTGCCACTCGCTCCTGGGGTGTGCCCAGAAGAAAGCATGACAGACTCTGCTAGGTAAACAGGGAAGGCTGTCTGGATGAGGTGGCATTTTAGTCACCCCTGGAAGGGTGGGACAGGTAAAGCCTGTGGCTCGGGACACCCCCTTCCAGGGAACACCTTGGTATGGTAGAAAGATTCTGGGCTTTGGAGTCGGACACACCTGGGCTTGGTTCCTGGACCTTCCCCAGACAACCACAGGACCTTGGGGAAGTCGCTGTACCTTGTTTCCACTTCTGCAGGATGGGCAGTGAGGCAGGGGTGACTCTGTCTTGCTGCCTCTGACATGCGGGGGGAGAGTCTCCCCAGGGTCCAAGTGCTGAGAGTCACCCCCTTCTTTCCTGCAGTAAGTGAGAAGCTTTGCAAGAGATCAGTGCCATGTTGTAAGGTGAGAGCCGCTGGGCTCAGGGCCCTGTCCTGGGTTGGGTTCCCTAGAAGCAGAGCCCAAGATGGTGACTCTTGTGTGTGTGGTTTGTCGAGGGAGGGCTCTCAGGGAGAGAAGCAGGACAGGGAGGAGAAAGTAGGCAAGGCTGTGGCTTCATGCTGGTCCCATGGGGAGCTCGGGGTAGGAATTCATCACAGAGTTTGTCCCGCCAGTGGCGAGAGGGCTTCCCAGATCTGCCCACGTGGGTCAGCTTCGCGCTGCCCTGGGGTGGGGGAGGTGGCTCCCAGCCATCTCAGGGTAGGCAGCTCCTGTGAGCGAGGACATTCCTTGCAAGAAGGGGGGCAGGTGTGCAGCCAGCACCTCGCGGTGGGGCACCGACAGCACCTGCTGCAGGCCCCTTGGCTTTGGGGAAATAATTGCCATTTCCTCCCACTGCTGTTGCTTCTAATCTTATGTCCCTGAGGGGGTGGGGGTGCCCCATAAGAGGGCAGTGGGCCGCGAGGAAAGCGTGAGGAATGGGCCTTGGCACAGCCAGGCGAGTGTGCAGCTGGCACGATCCGGTGGACCTGGGTCTTCAGTAGCCCATAAACCAGACAAATGAATATTTGATAGAAATATAATTCCAGAGAAAAAGGGCCCTTGTTGGCCCCACAGTGAAATACAGTGGCTGTCTGACCTCTCGGAGGGATAAATCTGCCCAGTGCTGCTTTCCAGCCTGAGACATGGAAGCCCCTCTGCTGCAGCCACTGGGAGAGTCAGACACCTGGCGCGGGAGTATTTACTGTCTGCTGGAGCGCTGGGATTCCAAGGTCGTCCTGGCCACGGCTCCTCACCCTGCCCCAGGCACGCCTCGGTGCTATCCTGGTACCCTGGGGCTGCCCGCTGCCTCGTGGCTGGAATGACCGGAGGCCAGCACTGGAGGGGAGGGAGCAAGTGCCTGCCTCTGCCTCCTGGGGCTTGTTAAAGGACAGGGGGCTGGATTGGGTAATAGTTCCCAGCACAGGGAAGGGCCGGGCAGACCTGGGTGAGAATCCTGGCACTGGAACCACCTAGCTGCATGACCTTGGGTGGGCTCCGTGCCTGCTTTGGACTGAGCTGTTCAGGCATGAAATGGGCTAGTAATAGTATCTACCTCATTGGGCTGTGGGGATATTAAGTGGGCGAATGCACCTAAAGTGCTTTGCCGGGTGCCTGGCTTATACTCAGTGCTCAGTAAAGGTCAGCTGTCATCAGAGTATAACAATAATCTGACTCCAGGTCTACCCCTGGCCAGCTGTGTGTTCTTGGGCAAATGATGTAAGCCCCCGTGCCTCAGTTTTCTCATCTGTAAGATGGGATAAGCATACCTACTTATCAGTATAAGGATTATAGGGGTTGAATGCAAAGCTCCTGTCCCATGTAAGTGCTCAATAAATATTAGTGGTGGAGGTGGTGATGGTGGTGATGAAGTTAGAGACAGATGACAGTATCAGATTAAGCCCTTCCCTGTGGGAGGTCTGGGCTAACCTCTCTCCTGCCCCGTGGACCACCTTGGTGACCTTTTGCATTAGTTGTCAATTGCTGTATAACAAAGTACCCCAAAACTTAGCGGCTTAAACGACACTATTTATTATCCCTCACAGTTTCTGGGGATCAGAAATTTAGACAGGGCACAGCAGTATGGCTTTCCTCTGCTTCATGACATCTGTGGCTTTAGCTGGAAGACTTGCAGTCTGGGGGCTGGAGACTGAGCCTTCATATCTGGTGGCTGACGCTGGCTGTCAGTGGGTGCCTGGTTGGGGCTGTTGTCTGAAACATCCACCCGTGGTCTCTATGTGTGGTCTGGGCTTCCTCACAGCATGGAGGCTGGATTCCCAGGACAAGCATCTCGACAGAGGGAGGGAGCCAGGGGAGCCATACTGCCGTTTATGACCTAGACTCAGAAGCCACGTGGCATCGTTTCTGCCACACCTATTGGTTGAGGAAGTTATAAAAGCCTGTCCAAGTTCAAGGGGAGGATGGTGTAGACCTGCCTCTTGATGGAGGCCAATGTCATTGTAAGAAAAACATGAGACATCAGATATCTGTTTGTGTAGACATCTTTGGAAAAGCAATCTCTCCCTTTTCCAGTCTCTTGTCCTCTAACCATTCATTGCAAGGGGACAGACCACAGCCCAGCAGCCCTGTGCAGCAGGAGGGAGGTGGCAGCAGGGAGCTGTCCTGCCCCTCCTCTTCCCCACCCAGGTAAAATTCCTGCTGTGGAGTCTGGGAGCTGACACAGGGCTGGGCCCCAGATTCTGGTTCACAGGTGCTGGGATGGCAGGGAGGTGGGAATTTCCTGGGGTGAGCTGTTCCCTTCAGCCCTGGCCTTTGACGTGAGCCCACGTGAGCAAGATGTGGCTATCACCAGTGATTACCCTGATTGCTATCAGTGTCTCCCAGGGGGCATTTTGTTCACAGAACTGCGTCCAGAAATGGTGAGATTCAAGTTCTAGAAGCCCTTAGCCAGGATTTCCATCACCCTCAACACACACATTCCCTCTTATGGCCCGAGTAATCACTGAGTCCTCCAGGTTTGCTTTGCTCAATAACATCCAAATATCCTCACTCTTCCCTGTCCCCATGGTCACTGCCTCAGGCCACCTGTCATCCCCTAATTGGCCTCTCTGCCCCAAGCATTGATGCTTCTCCAGTCCACCCCCTCTGTGCCAGGGCCGTCCTCCTGAGGCCTTGCACCAAGCTGCCACCTGCCCAGACACGGGCTCACCTGCAGTTTTTGTCTGGATCACTCTTCCCTCCCGTCTTCTTCTGGCTCACTCCTAATTATCTCAGCACCCTGTCCCCCTCCTGTGTGTACCCGCAGTAACCAGGGCATCCTCTAGAATTGTGACTATCATGTCCTATTAATGAACACTTACCATGGGCCCAGCGTGGGGCTAAGGGTCTCCCATGCTACCTCCCCTGCTGAGTCCGTCTCTATCCTTTTTCTCTACTTTGTCTTCTTCCCACTTTCAAAAAATGTATCATCTCGTTATTTGGGGACTTACTAATTGTCTATATCCTCTGCAGAGCATGGGATCCATGAGGGCAGGGACCGTGTCTGCCTTGTTTATCTCTGATTCTCTGCTCAGGCCATAGAAGACTCTCAGTAATTATCTACTGAAGGAAGGACTAGACCCGGCATTTGGGGTGTTTGGTCATCAGTGGAGACTGATAATCACTCTGGCTCACGAATTCCTTCAGGCTGGAAACCATGGATGAGTAAGGGAAAGAGACCATGTCCTCTGCTCCACAAGGGCTCTGAAACCCGTGTTTCCTATGAAGGGTGCAGCTGTTTGAGGCTGTCCTGTCGGGACCGTCCCCAGCACCACATGGTTATCTATACCTTAGCAGGTGCGTCCCCATCTTGCCCGAGCCTCTCTGTGACACCAGGACATGTGAAGGACGGTGGTGTCCTTCCAATTTTATAGATGAGGAAATTGAGGCTTTTGGGAGGTTAAGGGGCTGGTCTAGGATGACACATCTTTTCGTGGAAGAGCTGGGAACTAGGACTCCTGACTCCTTGCTGGGGGCTCTTTCGTCTCCACTTCACCTCCTGGGCCACAAAGTCATAAAATCCCAGAATGCCAGAGTTGGTTGGAATCTTAGAGATCGTATTTCCCAGCCCCTCTGTGCACATATGGGAATACTGAGGCCCAGAAAAAAGGAGCTAGCTGCCCAGGGCCCTGTGACTAGCAAGTGGTGAGCATACGTTAGAACTCACCTATCCTGGCTTGAAGCCAGGGCCCAGAGGGGATGAGTCACCACCAGCAGTCAGCCCTCTGGTGTGGCTGACCCGGGACCTAGCACAAAAGGGTTAATTGTCATAGCCTGAAGGTTATTTTTACAGACAACTGTTGTGATATGGTCTTGGCCTAAACTCTTCCCCCAAATCCTGGCCAGCCGAGCAGACGGGCATCTGTCGTTGGCATAACAAGGAGGCCATGGGACTTGCTGATCAGACATTCCACTTAGAAATGGCTTGGAACACCCAGGCAGGAAAAGACAAATGTGCCCAGAGCTGAGGCAGAACACTCAAGGGAAGGGACAGGGAAACCCTAGACATTAGCTGCAACCGGACACCATTTCAGCACTTGGGACAGTTCCATGGCAGGCAGTCACTCATCCATGGGAGGGAGGGACTCGAGAACTCTGTAAATCAGAGCCCTGGCCGCCAGGGTGTGGGTGGTGATTCTTCCGGGAGGGTCACTGATTTTTCTAAAGAAAGATTCAAAGTGCTCATGGAAGCAAGGTGTGATTTAATTTTCTGGCATTTTGTTGCCATTTGAGTTCTTAGCAACCAAAAAGCTTTCAGAGGAAGAGGAGAAACATAATGCTTGAAGAGATGAACTGATTCTTTTGGAATCAGCTTGAGCAATGATCATTCATGCCTTCTCCCCTCCACATTATAGCCAGCAGGAGAAGGAGGAGGAGGAGAGGGGAAGAGGCAGGATGAGAGTCAAAGGAGGAAAAGGAACAGATCGGGGCCCTGGGAAGGGAAGATAGACGCACAGAAAGAAGGAGGTTGGAAGAGATAAAAACAGAGTGGATGAGGGCCAGGAACGAAGGTGTGGAGAGAGATTCGTGGGTTCTAGAGTATCGCTATGATTCCCACCCACTCCCTGACACTCCCATGGAGCCCAGGATTGTTTGGTGGGATTCCTTCTTATTACTATCCTTTTAAATTTAGTGAGTGAGCAGATTAACCACTTTTCCAAGTTCTTCAACTACTCATTATGCTTAAAGCTCCAGAAACTCTCTACTATGATGAGAGTATTGTAACAGTCTATGAAAATGATGTCTTCCCTGGTGCCAGCAGCAAAGATTTCAGTGAGTGCCAAAATGACTCAGGACACAGGTTGATTTAGCCCGAGTCCACAGACTCCAGCGGATCCTTCATTTCTGATGATGAGAAGCTGACCCCTGGAGGACTGATGTCTAAGGGCCGCTGCTGAAGACAGGAGGAGAAGAACTGTCCCTGTGGGCCATTCAGGGCAGGGACAAGAGGCCAAACGTCTCAATGGCCCTGGAGGTCAGCGGAGAGCTGTGGCATATGCTCATGGCAGCAATCCTAATGCATCAATATTATGGATTAAATGGCATTTGATAGTCTCTGTTTAAGAAGGTGGGAAGCTATCCTTTAGAGACATTTCCATCAAGATAATTAAAATACAAAAGCTTAAAGGTGTTTAACTTTCTGTTATCTGATGAATCCACTCATATGTAATACCTCACTGCCCACATATGCCGGACAATAAGGTATGTACTCTTAGCCAAAAGGGCTCATGCTCTCAGAATGAATTATAACTAACTAATCTGAGCTGTACAATATAATAATGATGTAGTGTGGTATGAAAGAGAATTAATATTCTGAGCTTCTATCACATGCCAGGCATAGTGCCAGGGGCTTTGCATGCTGTGATAGATTGGATTATTGTTTAGCAAACACTCACTCCCCTCTCCCTTGAGGTAGTGCTTTTCCCCTGCCCACTTGTGTTGAGCCCAGTCATTGGATTTGGTCTGGCCAATAGGATGGAGGTGGAAATGACGATGGTCCAATCCCAAGCCAAGGCCTGCAGAGGCAGTGGGTATCTACACTTGTCCCCTTGAACTCCAGCGGCTCCACCAAGAGAAGAGCCGGCCCCTTGAGCTTGGGCCCCCGCAGGAGCATGCAGAGAGTAGGCCTGAGCCCAACCCGCAGCCTGAAGCACGGCCACCCCGCTGCACCCAGGCTAGATCACCGAAACTTAGACATCCCGCAGACCTGTGGGTTTGAGAATAAATGCTTGGTGTTGTCAGGCACTGACTTTGGGATCACTGGTTTCTCAGCATCGTTCAGCAATAACTGATGAATACATCATGCATTATCTCATTCAGTCTGTGCAACGATGCTCTGAAGTAGGTACCATGATTTTTCCCATTCTACAGGCAACTAAAGAGAGGAAGTGCCTAAGCCGAGGCCACAGAGTGGGTTAAGTAGTGCTGGATGACACTTAGCTCACTCACCCTTATTTGATAAGATAAGGTAGCTGCGGGCTGCCCCCGCCAGCCCTGGCTGGCTGCTCCTCTCCCCTATCCTCCCCCTGACTCACAGCTGCAGGGCCGGGGATGGGTGCCAGGGAAGCTGCAGGGAGAACTTACGAAGCTTGTTTCAAAGAGCCAGCAGGGGCTCCCCGCCCTGTGGTTACTAGAAAAGGTCACATTTGGCGATTCAGCCCACAGAACAATGACATTTCAAGGATCAAAGAAAAGGTTAAAATATTCCTATAAATCTATTCTTGGGACTTTTAAGTCTTTCCAATGTAAAGGGAAAATGTCATTTCTTTTTCCCCCAAGAGTGGTGGAGAGTGGGCGGCTGGTAATGGGGTTGCTCTCGCTTCTCTGGGGAGGGTGAGCAGGGAGGAAGGAAGCCTTCGCTCCACCTCCCTCCACATGCAAATGAGGATGTAGTTAACCCCAAACCTCACTTATGAAAATTGAATCCGAAATGGCCCCCAGAAGAGCTTTCCCTAGGAGAAAGTTGGATGGTGTCAAATTCCAGAGCTCCCCTGCTCCTTCTTTCTGCAGCCAGCACTGTTGGAGATCTCCGGGTTCTCAGGGCGGGGAGGGCCAGGCGACCCAGCAGATCACTTCCCCAGGCTGGGATTCTCATGCCCAGCTGCCCGGTGCATCCACGTGGATGTGTCTGAGGCTCCTCAAACCCGAGGGAGCCCAGGTTGACACGCCATCATTTCCTCTTGGACTCCATGTCTTGGTGAGTGGCCTCACCCTCTTTCACCCATTCATTCAGCAAACACGTGCTGAGTGTCCTCAGAGTGTTGAGCACTGTACCAGGCACAAAGATAACAAGGGAGGGGACTCCCGCCCTTAGGCAATTCGTATTAGGGAGACAAGCCAAGAACAAAGTCCCTACCGTGGGTGAAGGTCTCATACACTTACAGCCAGGTGCTGGTGTAGCGCAGAGAAAGGGGTGACTAATTCTGCGAGGGAGCCAGGGAAGGCTTCCCAGAGGAGTCATTATTTGGACTGGAGCCAGCCCAGAAAGGGTGCTCTTGGCAGAAGGTATGGTCCGTGCAAAGGCTTGGAGTCCCAGAAAGCCATGGCTCGGGCTTTTGCTAGAGATGTGGGAACTGCTCGGTGCGGCAGGGGAACAGGCGTCTTCCCGACAGCACCTAAAGCCACTTTCCATTAGGTGCCCAGGTTGCCTGTGCAGCCCGCAGTCTGCCAGAAGACACTTTATTCATTGTCCTCAAGCCGTCACTCACCTCCCATGCCCCATCAGTCACCAAGCCGTCTCGTCTGCCTCCCGAACACCTCTTCCTGCTGGCCCCCTCTCTCCCTGCCCACGGCCACCCCCAGTTCAGGGCTCAGCGGCTCTGTGGGGTTGTGCCACGCCCGTGAGTGGGTCTGCCTGCTGGCAGTTTCCCTCCCACGCCCAGCCCACCATGTGGCAACCAGCATGGACGTTCAGAAGTGCCCATCTTGGCATTTCACTCCCTTATGGAGATCCTCTGACGGCTCCCCGAGGAGGAGGTGCAGGTCCCTGAGCAATGCACCCAGAGCCCTTCGGGGCTGGAACCCCCCCCCTCACTTTCTAGCTTTCTGGAGCCCCTGAGCCTCCCACACCCCTCCCAGCCCCTCTGAACCAGCCGCCGCAGGAACTCCTCAAGCCCCTTCCTGCCTCCCCGCCTTCACACATGCTGCTTCCCCCGCCTGGATGCTCTTCCTTTGTGCCTGGCTGCCTCGTGAACTCCCACTCTGTGCTCAGACCCAGAGGAGCAAACGACAGTAATAAAATAATCACTACCATTTACTGTCCACTCCTCCAGTCCGTCTCTGATTCATCATGCTGCTTATTTTCATAGTGTTTGAAATAATATTTTTTATACATGGCTTTATTGTCTGCCATCCATCTCTCTCATCAGCATGATGCTCTACGAGGGCAGGACTTGGTGTTCCTGTGTCCTCAGTATTCAGAGTCGTGGTGATACCAAGTGGGAGATCAAAAGTGTTTGTGGAATCTGTGAATAAATGAACTCCTGCACTAACCTGTGAAGTGTTCACCATTCTTATCCCCATTCTATAGGTGGGGAAACTGAGGCTGTGGCATCTACCACAGTGCTCCATTGCCAGGCCTGTTCCCAAGAGCCCCTCAAGGGCAGGGGCAATGACCCATTCCCATTGGGTCCTCCTGGGTCTCCAGGAGAGGCTCTAGAAGTGGGTGGCAGATGGCTCCTGTCAGGGGCGAGGGTTCGGTGGTAAGAGAAAGGGGCGGCTGGAGCAGTTCTGCAGGCGGCATCCCAGGCAGTTAAAGCTTGGCTTCCCAGAGCCTGTTTCTAGGCTGGGAATCGAATGCCCTGGTGGTTCCCATTCATTCCTAATTGGCACCAAATTATGTGGAGTGGGCTGGCTGCGCTGCCCGGCTCGGCTCAGCGGGGGCTGAGGTGGCGGCTGGTGTCAATAAAAGAGCTGACGTCAGGGGTGGTGGGAAGTCAGGCTTTTCAGAGCAGCGTGGGGTTGCAGAGGGAGCACTGGGCTGGGAGTCTGTAGTCCTTAATCTGGAGCATTGGCAGGAATCCAGGCTTTGGAGTTAGGGACACCCCAGCTGAGTGGCCTTGGTCGGGCTCTTCATCTCCCTGAGCCTCAGTTGCCTCATCCCTAGAGTGGGGGTGCTCGTTGCTCCTACGGCCCAGGTTCACCGGCAGGTAAAGGCTGCTGCTTTTCTGTGGGCGCCACCTCTGCACGCTCTGCTGGGTGAGGGAGCCCCTCAGACCTGGACAAGGAGCGGGGAAGGATCAGCCACCTTCCTGGTTTCCATCTCCTCTGGCCCTGAGGGACTCCCTGCTTCTCCCTCTCGCCTGACCTGCTGAAGCTGAGAGCGCACTCCTTGCCAAGACCTGTGAGCCCGGGGGCTGCCCAGAGTGAGGTTCTGAGGGTAGGGCTGGTGGGTTCCTCCTGCCAGTTAGCCTATTTCAGCAGCCCTCGGGGGGTGAGGAGCACTGTTGTAGGGGCCACAGTCCCGAGCTCAGTCCTTCAACCACTGTGCCTCTGGAGTCACTCCCTCCTCGAGTCTCGGTGTCCTGTGTGTGTGGCGTGGGAGCTAGACGGGGGTCTCTACGGGCCCATCCAGCTCTGATTGAAATTAATTTCTTATGTCCTTTCACATTAAACTTCCAGTTCCTACAAGTGGGCATCTGGGAAGGACAGGGTTTGGTCAGAGGAATTCTCACAGGGCAAGGCTTCGCTTGTAGCCTCTTTCAGAGGCATTTGTTTTGTTTGATCTAAGAAAGGCAGATTCCTAACCCGAGGGAGTCACGGTGGGGCTCCAGGTGGTGGACACAGAGAAACTCTCAGGCATGGGGGACAGAACTGGAGGGTGGGGAGGCAGCACCGTGCAGGCAGGGCCAAGACACAGGCGAGGACCCGCTGTCAGGGACAGTGGCAGAGGTGACCAGGATGAGCCAGGGTCTGCAGGAGGTGCTGGGAATTGTACAGTCACATTCCAGGCGAACACTGGGCTCACAGCCCTGGGGACTGGGGCTGGGTTCTGGGAGGCAGTGATCTTGGCTCAGTCTTGGGGGCTGCTTGGCTATTAAGGGACAGAGTCTGGGCTTTAGAGTCTCACACCCATGGATTCTACTCCCAGCCCCGGCTGTGCGACTTTGGACAAGTTACTTAACCTCTCTGAGCCTCAGGGTATAATGGGGACCAATGAGGTACAATGGAGGAAAATCAACCCCCCTCACAGCATTGTCATGAGGAGCCAATGAAACAGCAAATGCGAAATGCCTGGCACTGGCCCTGCCCCTCGTAAGCCACCGGTAAGGGGTGGCAGTCATTGTCCTTGTAACTCTGCTGAGGCAGGCACAAGCTCATCATAGAGGCTGTTTCTGGGGCTCTGCAGGGACAGTGCTTTTGCCCTTGTGTCCTAAATGACCCTCAGGGCCTGGCATCCTAAAGCGAGGACATACATGGGGAGCTGGAGACTCTAGTGGAGTCCCATGGGTTCCACTGCGAGGACGCTGCCTGGCTTGGGTGACAGGATGGTGTAGGGCAACAGTGGGGGTGAGAGCATGGGTTCAAATCCCAGTCCTGTCACGTACCTGCCGCGGGACCTTAGGCCCATCCCGCACCTCGCTTACTTGCAGGTGTTTCGTGTGTTCAGTGGGGATGACAAGAACAGTCACCTCCCAGGGTGCTAACATGGGAGAAATGAATGAATGTACATGAGGCCCCTAGACCTGCTCTGTCTAATAGGGCAGCCACTTGGCACACATGGCTCTTGAGCACTGGAATATGTCTGGTCCAAACTGAGCCGGGCAGCAAGACTGAAATACCCACCAGATTTTGAAGGCTTAGTATGAAAAAAAATAGTAAATTATCTCTCTAATCGTTTTTACACAGCTGACATGTTGAAATGAAAATATTCTAGGCATACTGGGTTAAATGAAATATATCATTAAAATGAATTTTACCTGTTTCTTTTTACTTTCTTTAATGTGGCAACCAGAAAATTTAAGATTGCAGCACATAGGTGGCTGGCATTCTATTTCTGTTGCCCAACACTGATCTAGAACAATGCTAAGCATTTAATAGGCACAGTGTGAATGTTCGCTATTATTATTATTAGTTGTTGGGTTTGAGTACTGGATTTACAACTTCCTATATGATCTTGTGCAGGTTAATGAAACCTCAGTTTTCCTTTCTGTAAAATGGAACTAATGGGGTTAAATGAAATTGTGCCTGTAGAGTTCTGACACATAGGAAGCTCTTGGGCGATGTGAGCTGTTATATTGCTGGCTTCTGGGATTGAAGGGGAGGGTTCCTGCTCCTCCAAGATGAGAAAGAGGATCATCTACTACTCGTGTGTGGTGCGGATGGGGTCGTGGCAACAGAGCTTGCTCTCCCCACAAATGTTACTTGAGGTTGGAGTAAACTGCCTCGAGCCCGAGGTCGAGCTGTTGGCTGGTTATATAGGGAAAGGGTCAACACCACATTAATTGGATCAGTGGCCTCATTAATCTTCCTCTAATGAACAGGCGTTCGAGCCAAACTGTCTTCGCCAGATCCTGGAAGACATTTCGTATTGGCAGGAAACTTGCTGGGTGGAAAGAACCTGGAATCCTGTAAAAGTGATTTAGTGGCTTTGCTTGGGGAGGGTGCGTTGCGGACTCAGGGAAGGGGAGAACTGAAACAGCAAAGTCACTGCCAACCTCTCCCTCCGGGGCTCCAGATCGAAGTCCCAGGGAGTGCTGAGAGAGGTGGGGGACCTCGATGAAGGTCAGAGAGGAGGGAGGGTTGACCTCACCCTTGCCTGGCTCGGAGACCCTCACCTCCAAATCAATGGATCGCTGATGATGCCAGAGTTGGGCTGGCCTGGACGGCCAGAGGTGTGAGGACGGCAGCGGAGAGAGCCCCAGGAGGGCACAGGGGTCCTGGGCTGTGCCACTGTGGACAGGTCACTCAACTTCCCGATTTGCAGGGGTCTTGTCAATGGCGTGAGAGCGGAGGGGCCTTGCTGGGGGGTGAAGTGGGTGTGGAGCTAAGTGAGGGGAGGTGGGGGGACGAGCCAGGGGAGACTGTCCCCAGAGCCCCTAGGAAACCGGCAGAAGCTGGGGAGGACCCTGTCCAGGCAGTGTGACTCTGGAACTTCTCTTTCTTCTCTGCCCCCACCTTCTGCCCAAAGATGTAGTAGTTCAACCACCAGCACCCCATCCCCTGGGAGTGAAAGCGTCTTCTCCTGGACTCCAGGGCTCTGTTTTAAGACACATGCCTCTGGGGGGCTGTTCATTTCAGCCCATCTACCTGCTCATCCACCACCCGCCAAAGGCAAACGGAAATGAATCCAACGGGGAACCCACCCACCTTTAAGAAATTTAGTGTCTAGAAATTTAGTGTAAATTTAGTGTTTACACTAGGATGTTTTCTGTTCGTTGTTACTGAGCCACATTTTCTGCCCACACCAGCTCCCCTTCCCTTGAGTCTACTGTGCTGCTTGAATCTGCTAGCCCAGACAGGGTGGATGGCACAAACCTGTGGCCACCACGTGGGACCTCACTTGAGTCGAGGCTGACAACATCCTGCCATCACATCCCGGTCCCTCCTGCTCAGCCCAGCTGTGCCTCCCTGAAGGGACCCAACTCCCTCCAGGACCCAACCTCCTCCTCTCCCTGCCGTCGCCCCCTTGGGCATGAGCACAGGCTCCACGGAGCGGAGGCAGGAGGTGAGACTGGAGACGCTGCTATTTTCACTCTGACATTTTCAGTTTCTGAAAAATCCCACTTGAAGCGCATTCTGATGTTTGCCGTTCTTTGCAGGGGAAGGACTGAGGTCCCTCCCACCCTGGGCTGGATTCCTCATGAAGTTCTCCACTGTACCCACACCAGCCCTTCCTTGCTAAACTCTAGGACAGGAGCAGTTGTCAGAAAACCAAAACAAACCAAACCGAATAGGCCTTAGGCCCATCTGGAGGTGGGGCGGGAGACAGAAGGGCAAAAGGGCCCGGGAGAGTTCCTGCGGGCTCCATGTGGAGATCAGATAGGACCCAGCCTGGGTGGGTCCTCTCTGAATCTTCCCCTCTCCGGGGTCCTCAGGGACAGTGGCTTAATGTGGCCGTCTCCCTGCTCCAACCAAGGAAACAGGCTGCTCTGCGGGGAGAGGCTTGGGTGGGGAGACCTCAGCCTTGGTGACTTTAATTAGGGCGTTGGCGTTTTACTGGAAGGTTAGAGTGATTTCTACTCCCGGAGATATTAGGAGCTCCAACAAATTCTATCACTGCTTTATAGTTTGGAAATGCAATATGGATTTTATTGCAGGCTGCGATGTCTTCCTTTAAACAACTGCACAATCCGATAAAGCGCAGAAGCCAGTAAACCGCAGCGCAGAGCAGCTGCTGGGTCTTTACATGTCAACACGGAGCTGCCTACAAGGTGTGGCCTCCCTGTCTCAGGGGAAGCCTGGGGCCTGGGTAACCTGTCTGGGGCCACACAGGTAATTGGGAGTGGGTTTCTGAGAAATTCTCCAAGATTCGGGACCCCAGAGTGGCTTGGGAGGGTCCCCTCCCTTTTGAGGGTTTATTTCAATTTAGTTCAGCAGCTATTTACTGAACACCTACTAGGTGCCAGGCCCGCAGAGGGGATGGAGATGAATAAGGCACCATCCCTGTCCCTGGCCTGGGAGACAATCTATGGAACAATGAGTGATGACATAGGATACAAGCAGAGTGCAGGGAAGGCCATCAGGGTGGCTGTGTGGAGGAGAGGACAGTTAATTCTGCTGGGGAAGATCCGGGAGGGCATCCCAGAGGACAGGACGTACCAGCAAGGCCTTGAAGGATGGAGAGGCTGCTCTCCTTGTGAGGCTGCAAGCTTGCTCCGCCCTCTACCTTCTTCGTCTCAACCAAGTGGCTCTGCACTGGCCCAGGTATGCAAGCCAGAAACCCACACCTGGCTGGCACCAGGTCCTGCTGATCCCACCATCAAAATATATGTCAAGTCCGAACGCTTCTTCCGCGTCCACCACCACTGCCCGAGCCCGGGCCACTGTCTCCTCTTGCCCGGACACTGCAGTGTCTTTGCCAGCAGGTATTAGTTGTTCAGGGCCACCCGGCCTCCTCTCGCTGCATTTCCCATAATACCCTGGTTTTCATCTGTGGGGTGTCCCTCTTCCCCTTCACGTCATGTGGCTCTGAGGAAGCTGACTCCACCCCTGGCTCCAGAGCTGGAGCGTGTGACCCAGGCCGGGCCGGTGGCTCCTTCCGTTCCTCTGGCAATGGTGGCTGGTTCAGGGACAGACACAGGACGAGTGAGGTCAGACCAATCAGAGCCAATGAGACTGGACTCCAGGACTTGCTCATGTTACCAGGCAGGCAGAACCTGATTTTCCCTGGCTGTGCCTGGCCAGGGGTGGGTGTGGGGTGAGTGCCATGGCAGCCGTCTTGACCCCCGCCACATGGTCCTGGGAGCGGGGAGGACATGGAGCCACCATGAGTAAAGAGGGGCAAGGGATGGAGGAAAAGAAACTGGGTCACGGCAACCTTGCTTGAATCCTGATCAAGCCTCACCTGAATCCTTTCCCTGTCCCAGGCTTTCAGCTATGCTTGTTAATAAATTCTGTTTTTACTTAAACCAGTCTGGGCTGGGTTTTTTGACATCTTCAAGCAAAAGAATGATGCGGCTTCTTAGACTCCCCCACACCATCTCCTGCCCCTGCCAAGTGATTTACACACCACAGACTGCGCAGGGCCCTTTAGTGGCTGCCCACTGCCCTGCAGATGAAATCCCCCAATTTCTAACGTGGCCCAGCATGATCCGGGCCTGGCCGCCTTCCCAGTCCATTCCCCACAATCCACCAAGCGGGCTTCTGCCTGGTGTTGTGAATATGCCAGATCTTTTCCAGCTCAGGGTCTTCCACACGCTCTTACCCGAGTCCTTGCTCTCTACCTGGGGGGTCCTCCTCATCTCTAGACCCCCTCTCAAAGAGGCCTGTTCCAGGTGCAGTTAGGTCCCTGCCCCACTCTCTCGTAGCACCCTGCTTTTATTCTTCATAACACCTAACACGATTGGCAATTACATGCATATTCCGTGTGTGTGTGTGTGTGTGTGTGTGTGTGTGTACGTGTGCCACTCCCACTGAACTATACACGCCCTGAGACCCGGAGCCAGGCCGGTCTTGCTCACCACGCTACCACTTGTGCCTGGAAGAGTTCCTGGCACATTCTAGAGGCTCAATAAGTATTTTTGACCGGTGGAGTGAAGAGTAGGTGAGGATTGGGTTGGGTTGGGCAATCCTGCCTAAAATTATAACAGGAACAGAAGTTCAGGGCCTGAACAGGCAGTGAGCAGTCGAGGAAGACTAAGAACCCTGAAGCAGAGGCTGGACTAGGATGGGGGGCTAGAGCCAGACCACAAGAGCCATCAGGGCCTGGCTGAGATGTTTGATATTCTATCTGTAAGCCAGCAACTTTCAAAGTATTTTCTGGGGAACACCAGTCCTGCGAGATGCTCTGCCAAAGGAAAAGATCAAATGGATTAGAAATTAAGTAAATTTGAAAACTGATGAATCCTGTAAGCCCCTGAGAGAGAGGCACAGAGCACATGGTCATTCCAAGGCTCTGACAAGTCCTGCAGTGTCAGCATTTTAGGTTAAATAAGTATTTACCAAATGTAGTTGGCCACAAAACCCCTTTTATGTCCCTCATCACAGTCACAATTGTAAGGCATATTTGCATATTTATATAATAGGACAGTGTCTTACAATTGATATACACATGTTGTGTAGGTTTCTTTAAACTCCCTGAAAACTGGTTGTTTAATCCCGTTACAATTGATGATGACTTTGAATCAAGGCTACACGATCGCATCTTGCAGAAGCAATGATCTCTGGAAATCGCTTTTGAAGACGAAAGTAACATACTGTGACTGTGTTTTGGGGTGGCTACTCCTGCGGCAGTGTGGATGGATTTGGCGGTGCCAAGCAAGCTGGGGTTAGAAGGCTGAGATCCAGACCTCCTTCCCAGTAAGGCTCCCACTGATGGGCCTGTGGTGTCAGGTGCCGACTTTGGGGCCTGTGCGTAGGAGAGTTTCACTAGGATGCCGGAGGATGACTGAAAGGTCAGATCAATTTTTCTCCCCTGGAGGCCTCCTGTCTTCTAATGTAAAAAGACAATCTAGAACTGTGGTCCCCAACCCCCCGGGGCCTCAGGCCCGTATGGTGGAGGCCTGTTAGGAACTGGGCCACAGAGCTCTGCCTGCCCCCCCAGCTCTGCCTCCCCCACATAGAAAAATTGTCTTCCATGAAACTTAGGAACTGGGTGCACAGCAGGAGGTGAGCGGTGGGTGATCCAGAAGCTTCATCCGTATTTACAGCCGCTCTGCTCGCATGACCACCTGAGCTCCGCACCCCACCCCACACGGCCCCCACACCTGCCCGGCCCTGCACTGTCTGACCTCGACCCCCGCCCCATGACCCACCCCAGGCTCACCGTGCTACTGTTCCTCTAACACACTGCCTGAGGGGTTTTGCACTTGCTGGTCCTGTGGCGTTGCCCACTCCCCAGAGAGCCCCGTGGCTAACCCCGCATCTTTTAAGCCTTTGCTCAAATGCTGCTTGTCATGGTGCATTCCCTGAGCACATATTAAAAATTGCAACCCCGTCCCAGCCACTCTGTGTTCCCCTTTCCTGCTAAATCTCTCTTCGGATCACCTTGAACCTCCTAACATACAACATACCGTGGTAGGAAGAGTCTGAGAGGCCCCTGGGGTACACCCGCCTTCTCTCAGATACACAGTAGCGTGAGTCCAGGCACGGCCATGGGGGGATTTGGCTGAGGTCATCAAGGTCCCAAATCATTAGTTGACTTTATAAAAGGGAGACTGTCCAGCAGGTGCCTAACCTGATCGGATAAGCCCTCAAGAGGGACTGGGCTTCTGGTGGGAGAGATTCAAAGCTCCACATGGGAGAGTCCTTCGTGGCTGGCTTTGAAGATGGAGGGGTCCCCTGGCAAGGACCCAGGAGTGGCCTCTCACAGTGAAGAGTAGCCCCTTCTGATGGCCAGCGAGGAGCTCAAATCTGCCAGCAGCCACTTAAACTTGAAAGAGGATCCTGAACTCCAGAAGTGAATACAGCGCAGCCAACACCTACCCTTCAGCCGTGGGAGACCCCTAGCTGAGCACCCGGCGAGCTGCACCCCGACTCCAGACCTGCCGAAATGGCGAGATGATTAGTGGGTGTCATTCAAAGCCGGGAAGTTTGAGGTCATTTGTTAATGTAGCAAGAGAAAGTAATGCAACGAGCTTGCTATCCGTTTTGCACACTGGCTCTCTCCCTGCTGGAACGCGAGCCCCAGAGGGCAGGATTTTTGCCTGTGTTGTTTGCTGCTCCATCCTCAGAGCCTGGAACAGCGCCTGCCCTGCGTAGGTGCGCCATACACACGGGTGAATGAGGGATCGGGCAGGGCTCCAGGCATCGGCACGGCTCCCCCCAGGAGCTCCCTGTCAATCAGAGGGGACAGCCCCACCCGTGAAGAACCAGGTGGGAAATGCCAAGGGCAGCAGGAGGGGCAGAGTCCAGTTGTCTGCTGTAAATTCCATCTGGCCGCCCTCTCGAAGACCTGTATTTCCACAGCCCCAACAGAGCACCGATATTAGCAATATTAGCACATCCCCCTCAGCACCCTCCTCCCCCAGTAATTAAGGCCTGCCTGGCTCCCCTCCCCACACCGTGCTCAGCAAGAGGTTGTGGGGAAGCCTGGTGGCCAGTGATTGCCCTGTGCTGGGAAGGAAGCCTCTTGAACACCTACCTGTCACAGCAATTAACCTATTAAAATGAAAGTAATAAATCCTGGTGCCAAGGGGAGCCGTAGGGGAGGGGGGGGTCTCCGTTGTGTTTCTTTCATTTGCGTTTCAAAGCCATGTCACTACTGCTTCATAGCCACAAAGATAATGAGTCTGTGCACTCTCGGGCTCTGGGGGACCAGCCACTATGTTGAGGTCTGTGACAAGTGAGCTCCCCAAACCCAGCAGCCCTTGTTTGGGACTAGCCAATGTTGCCTTTTGGATGCGGTGGGTCAGGGTCTGCAGGAGATATGGGGAGGGGACTCCCCTGAAGTTGCCATCCCATCTCTTCACCCCAGGTAGGCAGGGGTGGGACCCAGAAGCCCAGAATCTTAAAATTTTAGAGCAGGAAGGGACTGAAGGGACCATAGAGATCCTTCATGTTACAGCTGGAACAGAATACTGAGACCCAGAGAGGGTGAGAGATTTGCCTGAGGTCACACAGAAAGCTAAAGGCAGAGCCAGGACTGGAATCTAGGCTCTTCCCACCATGACCGCTTGTCTGCCATCTGCCTGTTTCCTTGAGGGTCTTGGGGTCAACCTCACTCTACAGAGGGGAACAAGATCTTCATTTCCAGCCCTCTAAGAGTCTGTTTAGAATCTCTGAGAGCAGGCCTAGGGATTGAAGTTCCAGCAAGAAGCCAAATCTGGGGAGAGAGGGCTTAGAGATCATCAGCTTCCCGGGCTCCAATTTACAGATGAGAAAACTGAGGCCCAGTGAGGAACAGTGCTGGCCCCAGGCCTGTGGTGAGCATCCAGGGTTTCCAGGTCCTGGTTGGTGCTTTCTCCCTCACTCTCTCTAAACCGTTTCTCCCTGGGATAGAGAAAGTGGCCGTTGAATGAGGACCCTGGAAGGATAAGCAGTTGGACCCGAGGGGTGGGAATACCAGGTGGAGGGGACAGGTTGAGTTTGCACCTGCTGGTATTGACGGCAGGTGAGTGCAGGAAGCAGGGAGAGGCTCATTGTGGTGGCCGTCAGGGTGCAGGAAGCAGGAGTGAGAGCGACCAGAGGGCCGGGGCTCTGGAGTGTGCACAGACACGTATGTGCCGGAGGGAGCTGAGGAAGGAGAAATGTCACTAAATGCTGATCGGCTCCTGGGCTGGCAGAGAAAGTTCCCATGGGATGGGGGTCTGGGTGACACCGGAGCCTCAGCTCCGCCCCAGCAGCTCCCCGTTTCCTGCCCGTGGGTGTGGAGCTCGTGCAGGGTGTGTGCCTCGTGTCTGTGGGAGGAGGAGACACGGAGTCCCCTCCGGCCTCCTCCTTCTGCTCCCAGGTTGTATTTCTCTCTCCTTTCCTGCCGACCACGTGCCTGACATCAAGTTCACATCTGCTGTGGGATTATTTGTGGCAAACAGGGTGCCCGGCACTCGCCTCCTCCCCCAAAGTCTTGGGGCTGCCAGTGCAGGGGCGGCCCACTGGCCAGACGGGTCACAGGGCCAGGGGAGGCTGGGGTCCTGGGCTGGGTGTTCTGTGAGCCTGGGCCTCACCCCCTCCCTTCCCAAGTCCCCTCATCAAAGGCCAGGCTTTCCTGTCATCCTGCTGGCTGCGGGGATGCGGAGGAGTTTGGAATAGGTGCCCTGGGTTCCAGTCCTGACACTGCCAGGTCCAAGCTGTGCAACCTTGGGAAGAGCAAAGCCTCAGTTTCCTCATCAGCGGAGCCCTCACAAGTGGGGTCAGTGCCTTTATAAAGGAGACCCCGAGGAGAGCCCTCCCTGCTCCTTCCATGTGAGGACAAGGAAGAGAGGGCCTGGGAGCCAGGAAGCGGGTCCTCCCCAGACCCAATCTGCCGGTACCTTGACCTTGGGCTTCCAGCCTCCAGAACAGGCAGAAATACATCTGCGTTGTTTATGAACTACCCAGTCTATGGCATTTTGTCATAGCAGCCCAGATGGATTAAGGCAGGCGCCTGGTCCAAAATGAAAATGTGAGGCTTGTTAAAAAAAAAAGGATGAAGAATTTCAAGATAGCGACAGCAGAGCACCGAACCCAGAGCAAAGCCCTTCCAAGCATGGGTCCCTCTGCGGCCGCACAGGCTGCGCCCGGGAGCTGCCACGCTCTCGGAGCTCCTGCTGCAAAGCCTCCACTCAGAGCCTCACAGGACGCTGCAAACTGACACTGTCCCGACTGGCGCTCTGGACCGATGCCACCCCGACTCTCCTGCACTGGGAATGCCCACGGCACTGTCCACACGGCTGCCCAAGCCCTAGGCTGGCTGTCACTCAGGACCCCGTCCTCTCTCACCCTCAGTGTGTAGTTCATCACCAAGCCCGGGTAATTCTGCCTCCGGTTCTTTCAATTTCTATTACTGTAGCAGCCTCCTCCACGGTCCCCTCACTGCCGCTATCTTCCCTCCCTGTTGTAATTCCCACTCTGCAGCCAGACTTATCTTTTACAAGACAAGCCAGGCCATGTTACTTCTTTGCTTGCCACTCTATGATGACCTCTTTCGACACTTACAATAAAATCTTCCCTCCTAACCGGGACCTCCAAAGCTCGCCCGAGCTGTGCCGCCTCCTCCCAGCTCATGAAACCCTCTGAACTCTTTGCTGCCTCAGGGCCTTTGCGTGTGTTGCTCCCGTTGCTTGGAGCACAGCAGTGTCTTATTGGTTTCAATATTTCCCTCCTATCCTCTTCCCGGCCAACATTTATTGAGTTCTGTGTGCTAGGCGCTGCTGTGAGCACTTAGAGAATGTATTTGAACACAACCATCCTGTCTGCTTCTTACAGCCGAGGAAACTGAGGCACCGTGAGCTGCTGCTAACCTGCCTCAGTTGCATGGCCAGCGATGTCAGGTAAGGGTGTGGCTGGGAACGTGGAGCAGGAACATCCCAGGGGGAACACAGAGGAGGGACCAGGGTCTCGTCTTTCCTCAGAGCGTGCTGACCTCCTGGCGGGAGCGTTCCGTGACACTCAGAGTGTTACTGACCTCTCTGGGCCTCAGTTTCCCATCTTTAGAGAGGGGTGCTAATATATTTACTTGGTAGGTTTGTGTGAGGAGCCACCGAGCTGACATGTGTCAACGTTGAGCCACATAGCGACTGCCATCATCGCCACCATCGTGACCACGACTGAAGGTGATCCCCCCGCCTCCTATGCGTCCCTGGGTCCAATTGAATCCGAAAACAATGAACCTGCCAGAGTAAGTGTTTTCAGTCCTGACAATCAGGGGAGGCTTTAAAAAAATAAAGGAGAAAAGAGAGTGAGACCAAATTGTTTTCTTCAGCGAGAAAGAAATCTCATTTGGAGCTCCGCGGCGGGGAGATGGCGGCGCGGGTGCAACACGGGATCTGTCCATCTCTGTGCGGCTCAGGAATTGCGGCTGGCACTTCTAGCAAGAAGCTGCCACCAGCCCCACTTCCTATAATATCCTAATTAAAGGGCCGTTATTCATACGGGAGGCACTGTGGCCAGGTGACAGGCTCCCCCTCTGGGGCTTCCCTGCCCATTGCCTGCCCCCAGGCCCAAGCTGTGGAGCTGGGGAATGCCAGGTCCCAAGGGCTGTCCCCGTGTGCCCAGGCAGAGCCCTGGGAGGGGCAGCTGCAGGGCAGGAGGGGATCAGGGAGGCAGGGAGGGGCAGACGGGAACAAAGAAGGAAGAAGGAATTGCAGGGAGGTGGAGGAGGCATCTGCTGCCCACCTGGCGGTGCCAGGCAGGGCTCCCTGGTCCGTGGCCTCATCTGCCCTGAACGCCAATCTCTGGCGGCAGGTGCTGTGACCAGCTCTTTCCCTGAACCTCAGTTTCCCCACAGGTAGGGGGAAGGCAGACTGGAGTGGATTCTGAGGGGCTGAATGAGGTGACAGAGTAAAGGCAGAGAGAGGGACAGGGATGGGAATGAGGGGTGGACAGAGGGGAAGCTGGGAGGGGAGGGGAGGGCAGAAGCAGCCCAAGGGAGCAACGCTGGCGTTGCTCACGAGAGGCTGTCGTGCAGGGAGAGCAGCTTCTCTTGGGCAGGAGAGACTCCCAGGGAGGCGAGGGAATTCTGCACATGTTCCCCCAGTCAGGAAGTGGGGGCAGGTGGCTGCTGAGCTCCCAGCGGCAATTTTGGCAGAATGTACCAGATGTTCTGTGGGGAGAGCGGAGTCCTTGGATGTAGGAACAGCTGTGGGTGAGAGAGGGCTTTGGGCTGGGAAGGGGTGGGGTACACAGAAGAAGGCCTTGTATGTGCAGAAGAAGGCCCTGACCAGGGTCTGACCCAGCCCCATTCCTGACCTGGGTACCCACGTGGACCCGGCCAGTAGAGGAGGTCAGTGAGTTAGGATGCTTTAGGCAGCAGGTAACAGAAGAATCAACTATTACAGGCATAAACAATAAAGAAAATGTGTTATCTTGCAGGACAAGATGCTCCAGAGACCAAGTTGCTTAATTTCGTGTCTCCACAACATCCCCCAAGGCCAAGGTTCTTTCCCTTTTCTCTCTGTTGCCATCCTCAGAGTGGGCCATTCCTTCATTGTTGCAAGGTGGCTGCCACTGCTCCAAGTGTCACAGCCTCACACAGCTGCAACCAGAGGCAGAAAACAACCTACTTCTTGTTGCTCATTTCTTTTTAAAAGCAAGAAAACCTTTCCCAGAAGTTCCCCCAGCAGAACTCTTGTTTTACTGGCCAGAATAGCACCGCTTGCCCTCTGTCCCAACAAAGCATAGTCATTGGGGTTACTGGGATTGGCTTAGAACAACTGTGATTCACTCCCTGGGGCTGAGAAGGGTTCAGCCTTTCCTGACTTCTGAACAACACTGGGCTTCTGTTAGGGAGGATGCTCCACGCTGCCCGCCCCGCTTTCCCTGCCCCACCCCTTCCCACACCGGACCTCAGCCTTCAGGAACGTTCTCCCAACCCCACGCCTAGGCATCCCCACTCTGGTCAGCCAAGGACAGGCAAGGATCAGAGCTCTCCTGAGACAGAGGGCCCAGTGTGGGAGAGCAGGGGGAAGCCAGAGCCCCGGGCTGACACAGGACCTTGTCATTGTCCGTTTCCCAAATCCCTGGGCGGCTGATCTCAGGGCTCCCCCCCAACCACAGAACTCACTCCTGCCAACATTTACAGCATATTTACGGGCTCTGTCCTAAAACCTTCACGTAAGTTCCTTCCAGCTCTAGATGTGGTGCCGTGATCATCTTCGTTTATCAGAGGAGGGGAGGGAGACACAGAGAGCTGGACCACGCGGCCAGAACTTAGTGGAGCTGTGTGTGAACCCAGGAAGTCTGGTTCTAGAACCTTCCCCTGAACAGTGGCTCTACTGTGTCCTGGTTCTGGCTCCACCCCCTCAGTGTAGGTCCCCGAGTCACAGACTTTCTGGGATGAACGGGGCCTTAGAGGCCGGAGAGGGCAGCAAGCAGGACGGAGTAGGGAAGTGGGGGGCCCGGATGGCCGGAGCCTGGGCTGACAATCTTCCCGTGGCCTTGGGAGGGTGCCGTGGCTTCTCTGAGCCTCTGCTTCTCATGTCTGAAAGGGGGATCATAACGGTATCTGCAAAGGCACGTTGTGAGAAGCAGAGATCACTGTCTCCGGTAATGATTAGAGAATGGGAGGGCGGAAGGAGGGAGACAGTGGGAGAGAGGACGCTGCTCCCTCTGCCTGGAGCCCTCTTCCTGTCATGCACGGACTTGTTCCTCCCCTTCCCCTGCCACTGCCTGCCCCCTTACCTGCTCCTTACATGAGGAAATCTCAGCACCCTTTGACTATACATTGCCCTGTTCATGGGGTTGTTGTCTGTCTCTCCCATTAGCATGTGAACCCCACTCTTTTGTTCATTGCTGTATCTCTAGTGCCCAGAATGTTATCCAGCACATAGGAGGTGCTCAGTAAATACTTGCTGGCTCATGAGTGGATAGATGAATGGGTGGGCAGAGGGAAGCATGGAAGGGCCCGTGCTGGGGTTTGAACTCTGGTCTTGCTGAGAAAAGGAGGGAGATCGAGCTCCAGGAATCCGTCCAGCCCCTTAGCTGCTGTCACTGGAAAATCAGTGACCTTTCTGCACTCAGTGTCCACTGCTGAGTGGAGGGAGGAGCTCCAGGCGTGACCTCCCTTGCCCGTCTCCTCTCTTGGCCCCCTGCCCTTCCTGGCACCGAGCCTTGTCCTGTAGTTTGAACACGCCCCAACCTGGCCTCTGCTCATAGATGGAATTTTAAACTTCAGGAGCACTAGGTTAGGGGTCAGACTGACCCAGGTTCAAATCCCACCTCTGTAGCCTCTTTGCTGTATGACTTTGGATAAAGTGACTTGGCTGTTTGAGCCTCTGCTTCCTCCTCTGCAAAATGGGCTCAATCCCGAGTCTGACGTGTTAGCGTCGTTGTGGGGACCCAGTATGATACATGCAGAGCACGTGGCCTGGCTTGTGAGAAGGGCTTAACAGAAAAATCAAAACCCACCGACCAACCAATTTCCATCAGCTGGCTTGGTGCCAAATGCTTTATGTGCACTTAATTCTCACACCCACCCTGTTGGGTAAGTACCAGCAGTGCTCCCATTTTAAAGGTGAGAAAATTGAGGCACTGAGATGTTGAGTTATTCGCCCAAGAGCACAGAGCTAGTGAATGACAGAGCTGGAACTTCAACATTTAAAACAAAATAAAAAGGAGGCCTCTGAGAATGGGCGTGAGATTAAAGAGCAGTGGGGGCGCTCCGGCCTGGGGTTGGGGGCCCAGCACCAGGTCCCTAACTTGCCTGGTGACCTGGCTTCTCCCACAGCTGGTGCCAAGAAAGCCCAGAGGAGGACAGATGGGCTGTCACTGAAGGTGTCTGGGGAGCAGGGTCTTGAGGCAAGAGAAGAAGTTCTGCTTTGTTCTGTTTTTAGAAGCTTTTTTGGGGGGCGGGGGAGAGTGTCTGGTTATGAAATCAACACATGCTCATTTTAGAAAACATGGAAATGACTTAAAAGTATAAGGAAATAAATAAAAGTGATCCAAAATTTCCCTGCCCTGAACATTCACTGTCGGCATGTTGATATATTTAATTTATTTGCTCAACAAGTGTTTATTGAGAGCCTCCCAGCAGCCAGCCAGAGCCCTGTGCCTGACACTGGGGACAGTGTGAGAACAAGGCGGGCACAGTCCCTGCCCTCTTGGATCTGTCACTTGGCAGCAGAACAGACCTGGGTGCGGTGCTGAGGCAGGAGGAGCGGCGTGCTAGGGGCGGCACGCAGAGCCGGAGCCTGACTGATTAGAAGATTCTGTGTTCTGTGTCTGTCACTCACTAGCGTGTGAGTGTCTTGAGTCGGCAGATCACGAGGCAGCTGAGAGTGGGAGGATGCACCAGGTGGGCGGACCAGCCAGGGCAGAGGCAGGGCAGCAGCGGCACCTTGGGCGGGGCCCTGGGACACAAGCCCGATTCCCCACAGGAAGCCTCTGACCTAGTTTCTGGCTCCTCCTGGGTGTTCACGTCCATCGGAGCCTGGACTCGGGCCTCCCTCCACCCTCCGTGGCCCAAATCCTGGGGTAGTGTGAGTCACCCAGGGGGAGGCCAGAAGGGCAGCCTTGGAAGTTACTCGGACACCCTGCCTCACTTAGCTCCCAGGGGCACGGGCTCCACTCAGGCTGTGCAGCAAGGCAGGGCTGTCGTCACAGCCAAGGTTAGGGGCCCAGCCTTTGGTTGCCTGTGTTTTCTTTCTGCTGCTAACCAAGCCCATCCTGGGCCAGGAGACAGGCTCTGTCGCGCTGGCTGGGGGGGACTCTGGCCTTTCCTCTGGCCCCTGCCACCCCTCCCTCTGCTGGGTCAGGCTTGCTTGAGGAGTGGTATCTTGCCAGTGGCCCCGCCTGATGCCACTTGGGTGCCAGTGATCTTGGAGGACATGTGAGAGGATGATGCCTCTGCCTTTGCTCTCACTTTCTTCTCCAGCCGGGGAGGGCTACAAAGTCTTCCACACCCCTTAGCACAGAGGAGCCATCCTGGCTGACCCGCAGGTCAGGGGCTCACAGATGGGACAAAGTCCCGGCCAGGGTGAGTGATCCCTGGTACCTGGTGCCCTCTCCCCACACAGGTGAGCTGGTCCAGGCACAGACGGGGAGGAGTCAGAGCTCTCTTTCTTTCTCACCAGGTTGGGAGAGGGTGCCGGCTCCACTCTGGGTGGTGCATGTACACACACTGTCACGTGCATGTCTGTTGGCACCTGGGCCACCTGTGCATAGACACCCTTGTGTACGGGCCTCCACCAGAATGTGCGCTGCGTGGAGGTAGGGACTTTGTTTCGTTCACCCGATGCTAGTACAGTGCCGGATGCACAGAAGGTGTTAACATCTGTAGAGCGAAAACCGAATGAATGAATATACTTGTGCACACCGGTGGCTATGCGCGGGACACACACGAGGCTCACACACCTACACGGGAACACCAGCACACAAACACGCGCCCAGAGACATGTGCACACGACTGTGTGCCGGCACACGAGTTGATGGGCACATGGTTCACGAATGTGCATTGGATCATGTGAGCATGTGGGCACACGTCAGTACACACAGGAGACTCACATGTGCATAGCCACACGCTGCGTGCAGGTGTGCACACATGAACCTGTGTTTATAAAATTAAAGAACATTTAACAAAACCGAGAGAGTCCCTTGTTCAGATTCCTGTGCTAAGTGCTGGGTGGGATGCAGGAGTGGAGAATTTGAAGATGGACTGAATTGGGCTCTGTCCTCAAGATGCTTATAATCCATGGAGGATGACGGACTCTCATTTAAACAAATAGTACAAAGGGTGAAGGGAACCGTGTGCGGATGTGTCTATGTGTGTGTGCACAAGTACAAGAAATCCTAGAGCCCTCAGAATGGAGTGCTGGGTCCCCAGGGACACTGATTGACTTGAGTGGATGTCCACCCAGGAGCAGAGATGGAAGGGATGGGCTATTTTAAAATACACCATGACATATACTCCTCTGGCTGTGCACACACATGCCCGCAGCACACGGATGCACGTGACCACAGGCACACGGAACACCCCCCACAGGTGTCCACACACCTGGCCATGCGTGCGTACCCCACAGGCTCTGCCAAGGCCTGCAGATGTCTCTGACTCCTCCGAGTCAGGGGAGGGTGCGTTACAGAACCTGTGAGAGGCCGGAGCCGGGGGGGGGGGGGCCCTCTGTGGAGTCTACTACACGGCCCAGCTGATCAACGGCAGAGGCAGTAATTGGCTGCGGCTGCATCTTGCAGGGAGGGGGAGGTTTGAAATGGGGCTGAGTCTTAGAAATGGCCTAAGCCTGGCAGCCCCAAAGGAGTGTGTCTGCTTCAGGCAGCCCTGGGCCTCGTTCCTGTCCCTCTAGCCACCCCAGGCTCCCCATCTGGGTTGGCGAAGCCTGGGATGGGGGAGGGCTGGAGAAGGAGTTGGGGGAGAGGTTGACTACAGTCATGGAGGGGCCACCCGTGAATGCCAGGGCTGGCCGAGTGCATGGAAGTCCTGTTATACAGGGAGAAACTGAGGCTCAGAGAAGGGGAAGGACTTTCCCAGGGTTACCGAGAGAGGCACCGGTGAATCTGAGACTAAACCCAGGTCTCCGGGGCACTTGCTATATACAGCCTTGGGATGCCTCAGCTGCACAAAGTAGGGCCACTCACTTGGGGTCCATGGTCCTCTGCAGACCCTGCTTCCCTCCCAGTGCAGAAGTCAAGGCCCTTCCCCAGACCTTCTCATGAATGACGGCTCCCAGCTTCACTCTGCTGGCCCAGACCCTTCGGGCTATAGCATTTCATGCAAAAGCAGAGAAATCCTAGAGCCAACGGAATGCTCCATCAGCCCATTGGAATCACCCTGGGGATATCTCAGACCCAGATGTTTCGCAATACGGGCCAAGGAGGGCGGGAAAGATACCCAACCTGGAGTTAGGAGCCTGGGTTTCCATCCCTAGGCAGCAACTTCTTAGCTTTGTCACCTTCAGTGTGTCATTTAACCTTTTTATGCCTCAGTTTTCTCATCTGTAAAACTGGGATAATAACATTCTTTATCTCCTGGTCTGGGCTGTAGATTAAATGAGCTTATGCATGGAACGCCCTTAACTTTGTCAGGCATGTAGTAAGTGTCCACTTAAAAGATGGTAGCAATTATTATTTTGATTAAAACAGCAATTATTAGATTTGTCTGTGTGGCCTATGGCCTGGCGCGGGCCTGCCCCAGCACACGTGGCGAGTGTCTGAGCGTGGACACACAGCTGATAAACACCCAAGGCAGAATGCAGCTTGCCTGAATCAGCCCGCTGAACCTGCCAGTGCATCCACTTGAGAAACGAGTTTCGATTTCCAGCTGCCCGTGATGTATGGGCCCGCTTAGGAGCTGCGGGCTGGAAGCTCTTAAGCCTGGTGCTTTGGGCCACATGGCTGCCTGGCCTGCAGGGCCCAGCGCCTCACCCGGGGGCTCTGGGAGACAGGACTGCAGCATGATCACGGGACTTCCTAGTGATGGCTGCAGCGTCAGGGCCCTGCAGGCGGCTGGGAGACCCGGTGTCGTGGCTGAGAGGGGGGCAGGGAAGAACAGTCAGGGGACACCTTGGCTCTTTTACCCTTTGGGAACTTGGAGGTTTTAGGAGGTGGGCTCGTCCTGAGAGACTGGGAAATTTGGTCCTGACTGGGTCAGATTCTCCTCTGGCCCTAGGGGTTTCCCATTCAGCAAATAAAATTTATAGAATGCCCTGTAAAATTTGAGATAAAGAACAAATATTTTTAAAGTATAATTTATATCCCAAACATTGAAGGGGACACATTAAACTAAAAATTATTCACTGTCTGAAAGCTAAATTTAACTGGGCATCCTGTATTTTACCTGGGCCCTGCTGACACTGGCTGTGTGACTTTGGGCGGATCACCTCCCCTCTCTGATCTGGTTTTCTCTCCTTTACGGTGGGGATAAATCACTGCCCTCACGTGGTTGTGAGGATGGGCAAGATCGCATGGACAGACAGTAGACCATGGTGGCTAAGATGGTGAGCTCTGGAGACAGACTGCTTGGGTTCAAATCCTTACTGCCATGTCCCGGCTATGTAACCCTGGGTATGTGCCTCAGTTTTCTCATCTGTCAGAAAAGATGAAAATAACATTTTATTTACAGTGTTATAGGTAGCATTAAATAATATGATACACATATAAAGTGCTTATTATATTAATAGTGGAACTATAGTAAGTACTAGAAAAAGTACTAGGTATTGTTATTTTATTATTACTATTATGGATATTATTATCATCATTATTTATTGTCCCCTATTACTCACTGGCCTCCTAAAACTGTTTCCTTCTCATCAACCCTTTTCACTTTAGTCTGAATTAGTTCATAGACCACTTTCCAACAGATTAGTCATGAGTACAAGCTTGTGGAGGGCTGAGTTGGAGAGGGAATGAGGGCACAGTGTCCAGAAGGAAAGAGAACTAAGAAACACTGACCCCTACCTCACATCTGGTCCTTTGGAGAAGCCAGATGGGGAAGAAGGGAGCACTACACTAAGAGTCAGAGCATCTGGTTCTTGCATGTGATGCCTGGCTCTCTTGACGGTCAACACCCTGAAGGCCTGGAGAATTGTGCAGAGCTGGAAGTGGCTGACCTGGTGTCTGCGCTCGGAGATGAGATTCCAGGGATCTCTAATAGGCATTTCAAACCTGACGTGTCCAAACCTGCTTCTCCCACAACTGTCCCCATCTCAGAGGATGGCAATTCTACCCTTTCAAGTGCTCAGGTCAAAAACCTTTGCTCTGCCCTTGACTCTGCTCTTCCTTCCACGCTCCACCTCCAAGTCTGGCGGGACATCTTGGGGCTCCACATACACCTAGCATCTGACCCCGTCTTCCTACCTCCACTGGCGGGGGCCACTGGTCTGAGCCGCCTGGGTTATGGCAGGAGCCTGCTCACTGGTCTTATCTGGCCCTAAAACTTGGCTTCCACCTCCTCCTGGAAGCCTTCTCTGATCACCAGGAGCTGGGAGGGCTGGACATGTCCTCAGGAAGCGCATGTGGAAGGGGCACAACTTTGGAGGAGGAAAGCAGGGTGTCGTGGGCAAGGAGGGGCTCAGGATGGAGCTGGGCTCCTTGAAGCAGAGAGCAGGGACAAGCCGCCGGCCTTTCCCAGTGGCCTCTCCATGCAGAAGCCGTATTTGCAAAGCGCATGAAGCCGGGGCCCAGGTCTCTCTCACCAGCATTTCATTTTTCAGTGTCTGCAGGGCAGGGGCCTTCTGAGACGCGGACAGGCCTCAGCCTCGGCAGACCCTGGCGCTGCAGTCTGGGGGATCTGCCTCCCCTTCCTCCCGTCCATGCCACCACATCCGCACGCAGGCTGGAGCCTTGGCCAGAAGGGCCAGGCTGATTTTAATATAAATGAACCCCTCCTCCTTGCTCTCCAGCAGCCCGAGCTGTGCTAAAAGGATAATTAATTGGAATGAAAACCCGGGCTCCCACTCCTCTGCGCTCCTCTCCGAGAATTCACAATTCTCTCCCTCCAGGCCGCTCCCCTGCAGGCGGCATGCCAATTCCTGAATTCCTTCTGATTCCAGCAGCATAGGGGACTTCTTATTGGGTGGCCATAGGAGAGGAGGACTGACCTCGACTGGTGTGGGGGAGAGGACAGTGGCCTGATCACTCCCTGGGGACAAGGGACACAGGCACCCAGTGGCTCTTTCTGACAGAGCTAGGGGCATGGCCCCAGCCCAGCCTGTTTTTCTGTCCTCTTCACTCTTCCTCTCCATCGGCTTCCGCTCCTTCTGCCACTCCGCTGTCGGACTTAGGCCGACGGTAAAGTTGGGACACGTGTGCAGCTGGTGAGGCCAGGCACGGACAGCAACCACAGCTCACCCCGATGGAGTGTCCGAGTCCCAGGCTTTTTCTAAGAACTTTATACCAGTATTGAATTTGCTCAACAACCCAGTGAGCTGGGTACTGTTATAATTCCATTTTACAGAGGAGGCAGCTGAGGCACAGAGAGGTTACGTCACTCACTCAAAGTCACGCAGCTAGCACGTGGCAGAGCCAGGCTTCAAGCCAGCATGCCTGACTCTCCAGCCCTTCCCTGCGCGCTGGGCCCCGGCCAGGATGTTGATTTGAGGAAAGACCCTGAGTTCACTCTCCGAGTCCGAACCCGTCAACCAGCCCCTGTGTCCCCGGTGATGACACCTCCCCTGCCCTCTTCTGCTGCGACCTCTTGTGCAATCAAGTCCTCCCTCTCCTGCTTTCTCTCCCCCTCTCTCCTGCCCTCTCTTCCCCCAAAAATGACCCCAATCACCACTGATCAGCCCAGCGCTGCACCAGGGTGCAGAGGGGACCATGCGTTCTGAAGTGAAATTAGACGTAATAAAGATCGAGAGTGCTCAGCCTCAAAAGCCCTTGAGAAGTCCCGGAAGTCCCCTTCAGAATCGCCTCAGCAGGCCCTGCTGCCCCCTCCCTCCTCGGACGTTGCCAGGCAGCCCGAATACAGCTCCCCGCTCACTCTGTGGCGGACAGCGCTGGTTTTCTGCGGAGTTCCAAGATTAGCTTTAGTATCACGCCCCATTATGCCCAGGGCAGAGAGAGATGGTGTCAGAACGCCGTGATGGACGGAAGGGGCGGTTGTGGGTTAGCCTGGGAACCAAGCTTCCTTTCCAAATGCCCTTGCTGTGGAAGATGCATTCTGGGTCCCAGAACCCTGGTTACCCACCGACTGGGTGGACACGGCTTGTAAACTTAGCGTCTTGTAATCTCAGAGTGTCTTTGGCACGAGTTGGAGAAAAGGAAAGGCTCTTCCTGCAATAGCCTCGCCCACCTCCCTCAGCTCTAAGTATATTAAAAGGCACATGCCCCCTCTCCATCTCGAAATGCACTTTGTAATGGACTTTTTAATCTGGGGAGGGGTGGGAGAGGATGAAGGAGGCAGTCGGATAGGCTGGAAGGAAGAAGAGGGAGCAAGCCCCGTGTTGGTCTTCTCGGGCTGCCATCACGGGGTCCCACAGACTCGGTGGCTTACACAACAGACAGTTATTTTCCTACAATTCCAGAGGCTGCAAGTACAAGATGAAAATGTTGGCAGGATTGGTTCCTCCTGAGGCCCCTCTCCTTGGCTTGTAGACGTCTGTCTTCTCCCTGTCTTTGCGTGGTCTTCTCTTTTTATGTGTCTGTGTCTAAATTTTCTCTTCTTGTAAGGACAGCAGTCCTATGGGATTACAGCTCACCCTAATGACCTCATTTTACCTTAATTACCTCTTTGAAGACCCTGTCTCCAAATACAGTAGCATCCTGAGGTACTAGGGTTAGGACTTCAACGTCTGAATTTTGGCAGGGGGACATCGTTCTTCCCGTAGCGGTAGCCACTTGCCCACTCGCAATTTCTTCATGTCTGGCGGGCATACTTTAGCTAGCAGTGAGGCGGCTCCCCCAAGTCAAGCATGATGGAAGGCGTAAGGACCACCAGGTGCTCCTCACCTTTTGTAGCTGATTCTTTGGGATCCCAGAGCAATGAAACGTAGACAGAGTTGGGTTCGGCTCACGAAACCTGTATGAATGGCATTGACACTGGGATGCTGTTGGCATCTTGGGATCACGATGCAACTCTAAGGCAGAGGAGTTTCTTAAGCATCTAAAGTTCTCCCACTGCAGCGTTTCTCAACACCGCCCCCCGCCCGCCCACCGCAACCGCCAGGATGATGAGTGGCAGGTGCTGCAGAAGGAGGGGCGGGCGGAGCAGCCCTCCAGGGCCACTTCCCTCCTAATCTGAAGATGTTTGTCCTTTTGACTCTCACCTAATCATTTCGTCTCCCACCAGTGACTGGCCCATGTGTCCCGAAACATTTCTAAGTGTATCTGGGGTTGACCTGACATCTTGAAAGTAAGGGTATTGCTAGCATCACTTTATATCTGTAGATCATAAGGAAAGCAAAGTGGCAGAAATTGCACGTGTCACCTATGGGAAAGGTGAGACCACTAAGGCAATGGAGAGCAGGTTATGTCCAGGTGGCTTGTTTTATTTGATATGAAAATACAGGGCAACCAAACACTCAGGGATGCAGTCAGGAAGAGGAGGGAACAAAGTGGATTTGACTATAGGTCTTTGCTGCTTAAGAGGGGAGCCCACTGTAGCTCCTTTAACAGAAAGAGCTCAACCTTTGGGGTCTGGCAGACCTGAATCCATATCTTGGCTATGTGACACTGGGTAATTCACTTAATCTATCTTAAGCCTCAGTTTTTACATCTCTAAAATGGGGATGAGATTCAAATGATGTAATCTATAAAAGCGTTGAGCCCAGTGCCTGGAACATGATAGGTGCTTAGTACATATCAGCTCCTTCTTTCCCATTCTCCCCCTTCGAATCTGTGTCTCTGGGTCTTCCCAACTTGCTTGGGCAAGGTCACTGTCACTCTTGCCCCTTCTCTACAGGGTTGGTCATGTAATGAGACATAAGAGGCCTGGCATATGCCTTACAGTTAGAGAGTTCCTCAGTTTGCCTATCTGTAAATGAATGGCTTAGATATGGTGATATCTGAGTTGCTTCCCATCTCTGACATTTGCGAATGTTATACTCTATCGGGGCTGTGGGACCCTGGCCTTGGAAATTCAGGGGCCAGTTAAGACCCAGCTCATCCTGATGGCCAAAAGCTGGACTAGATCCCTCAGAGACAGCTCCAGAACACACAGATCTCTCCCCACTCCCAACCACAAGAGCAGGGTGGGTGGTGCCGGGGCTGGTTACAGAGCTAAAGGGTGTTGCTATAATTAAAACACCAAGTCTTGCATCAGTTCCACGCTGACACTTTTCTACAGAGTCAGGCTGACATTCATTTCTTACAAGAATGCTTTGTCAAAATAATTTTTTCATTTAAAAATACGAAAGGTTCTTGCCAAAGCAGCAGAGCCGTGTCGTCCAGCGCTCTCCAAAGGAGAACTGTCTCAGAGCAAGCTCTGAGCAGGGATATCTGCTTATTGGCACCTTAGAGATCTGGGGCTGGGTGGACTTGAGCTCTGAGGGGGCACTCCACGTGTGGTGCCCCAGTGGCAAGATCCCACACCCCTCTGAGGGATGGAAGTGAAGATGCTTGGAGCTTGGAGCTCTGGTCCAACCCAGAGGGGGAAGTGACTTTCCTAAGTTCTTGGTGCCTTCTGGGAGGGCAGGGTTGGAGCTGTCCCATTCATGGGGGAGGCACTAGGAGTGGAAAGGACAGTGGGCTCAATGGTGCCCCTCTCCCAGACTCAGTTTTCTTATTTGAAAAGTAGGGATAATGGTGCCCAAGCTAGGGGTTTGTTATGGGAACTAGCTAGGTTGGTTTATGGAAGGTACTGGTTCAGTGAATACATAGACATGATTCTTGAGCGCATACCATGGAAAGGCAGAGAACTTGGATTCAAGAGACCTCAGTTCTGGGCTTGGCTCTGTCCCTGTCCCACTGCATGATCCTGGGCTAGTCATTTCTGTTCTCTGGGCCTCAGTTTCCTCCTTGTGTCCTGGGGATGACAATGCCTTCTGTGCCATTCTCACAGGGCACTGTTAAGGTGACAGAGGAGCCTCCTTTCTGAACAACGTAATACCACACGCCACCGGACAGGAGTGACCATGAGAACTGGTGTTTGCAGAGTGCTTGGTGCGAGGCAAACGGAATCATCATCCCCATTTTACAGATCACTTTAACAGAGACACGAAGAGTCTGAGTGTCTTGCCTGAGATGGCATAGCCCAGGCAGGCTTGCTCCAGTCTCTGTGCCCTTGATCACTGTACCACACTGCCGCAAGGGAAGGTTCGTGAGCTTTTACAATGATAACCCAAAGTACCCAGGGCCTTCCAAACAGTGAGCATGTCTTAGGGGCTCATCCCTTTAAAGACATCCTACTTAGAATGAAGGTTCTAGAGCCCATGAGTAGCTGACCATTGCCCTTCCTCCCTAGTCCTGCCCTGGGAAGGAGGACAGTGGACCTTCTGGGGAGCTCTTTGGGCAGAAGAGCCAAGTGGATTCTCCCTCTTCATGTGTCATGTGTAGACTGTCCCCACCCCCTACTCCACCCCCACCCCAAACTCCCTATGAAACAGTTTTGCTCTCCTAGGCTCTGGGGGAATCAGGCTGGAAATAAAAATGGTGGCCCTTCTGTGCCCTGTGTGGAGCCTATAATGAAATGCTATACCCTTTCTACAAAGAAGTCTCCAAGACTCCAGTCTCGGGGCTGATCAGCCCCAGAGGCAGCTAAGTTATCTTTTCAGTGCCCTGTGAGAGCGATTTGGGGAACAGCCTTGGCTGCTGTGGGTGATGGCCCAGACAGAATTTGGGCTGAGTCCGGGTAAGGGCCGGATGGGCTGGAGGCTGGGCTGGAGGCGTAGGTAAGTGTCCTGAATCTCCACTGTAGCCACAGCACAAGCCTACAGAGGAGGCAAGAGGCTTCTAGCAACCTTAGAGAGTGGTGGTTCCAAGCCCCTCATTTTTCAGATTTGGAAGCTGCAGCTCAGTGAGGGGAAGGGAATTGGCTAAAGCCACATAGCAAATTAGTTGCAAAGTTAGGACCAAACTAGATCTTTTGTAGGATCAACAAATAAAGGCATGTAGGACAGAGGCCTGGAGCTAGAGGAAGGCGATTGTCCTGGTCTCTGGATTCTAGCTGCCTGCCCAGGATCTCTGCTAGTTAGTGCTGCACCACTGGCCAGCCAGGGCCACGGGCTTGGGAAGTCACCCCCAGACCCTGTCAGCCCTTCTTAGGGCTCAGCTCTGTGGGGGTAAGCTCATCGTTTCCCTTTAAAAACAGCATGGAACAACCTGCCCACTGCTTTTCCTGTGCCCAGTGACCCAGTCAGACGTATCCCAGCTGGAGGAGTTTCCTAAAGCAAGAGAGGCCACAGTTCAGAAAGGGAGGGAGAACTCAGGGACTGGCATTAATTGGGTACTTCCTGTGGGACAGGCATGTGCTGAGAGCTTTGTGCACATCCTTAAATCTCGTATGAGTGGTGAGAGGCAGGTATTGGTTAATCTCCACGTTACAAAGGAGAGAACTAAGGTGCAGAGAGCGGAACTGATTTGTCCCAGGACACACAGCTGCAGGCACCAGAGCCAGGATTCACGCTCAAGGACCTGAACATTTTCATCACTCCAAGTTGTTCTTTTAGGGGAACAAATTTTTGGGAGGATTCCCCTTGGGGAGGTGCTTAACCCTTGGAGGAGGAGATACATGGGCACTTTAGAACATCAGCCACCCCCCTACTCAGGGGTGCTTTGTGAATTTCACCCCCACACCCTGCACTTGGGGTATGGGGTCATGCTCATGTTGCTAAGCCCATGGGGCTAAAGATCCAGATGGGGAAACTGAGGCTCAGATAGGCCCAGATATCATCTCAAAATAATACTTTGTTTGGGACAGGGTCAGAACTCGATCCCAGGTCTCTGGTAATGCAAGATTCTGTTGGTCTCCCAGGCTCCTTGGAGCTGTCCTTGGTGCTGACTCCAGATCCACACTGTGGCTTGACTTGGCCTCTCATCTGGCTTGGCTCCTGCACTAAAGGGCCCTTAGGAACCTTGTTTGGCCAAGGAAGACAAAGCCCCGAGAAGACAAGTAACTTGTCCAAGGCCACATAGCAAATTCTTGTGCCACTGGTGTACTTCATCACTTACTTTGTTGCCCATGGACTTTGCATTTGTACACTGACATTTGACCTTTTCTTGTCTCCTGGATTGACCTCAAATGCTGTTGGACACCAGGTTTAAAGCTTGTCTTGGTACTAACTCTGCCAAAGTAACAGAAAGAAATATTTTACAATTGTGTGGTATTTGCTCATTTGCGAAATGCTTTCAAGTTGAATTTTTAAAATAACCCCTTTGGGCAAGACAGGATAGAAAATGAGTTGAAATAGAAGAGATTCAGAGGGGTTAAGTCATTTTCTTAAGATCACCCAGCTAGTGAGTGATAGAATCAGGGCTGGAATTGATTATTCTGTCTCAATATCCTGATGTCCCCTGTATGGTTCCCATGGGACTCATTTAGCCAAGCTTGGCCCTGCAAGAAATATTATTGCATTCAGACCTCTTCTTGACTGGTTACACCTCCGTCTGAGCCTGTGTTCCCATCCCATGACCCAGCCTGCCTCCCAGCACCTGTTGGGAGTCTTGGCTCACCTGGCCTGGGCGAGTGCCCTCTTCACAGCCATGCCAAGAGGGGAAAGGAGATAGACCATTTGCAGTCCATTTTCACCCCCCATGTATTCTAGATGGTGTCAGCCTCAGGGATATTGGCAAGGAATTCTGTGCAAACTGGATCGGGGCCCACAATCTGGAACAAAGAACCCCTCCAAGACTGGAGAATAGGCACAAAAGAACTTAGCTGGGGGCTGGCAGAAAGGAGGCTGTGAGGGTAAGCAGGAATCAGAATGAAAGAGGAACACCCCACCAGCACCCCACTGCAGCATGGAGTTTGCTGTCATCAGGGGCGACATGCCCACAGCACTCCTTCAGGGTGTATGTGGACCTGCTTTTGGGCTGGTGGATTACAGCAATATCTGCAAGGTGCCTGTAACGTGTAGACTGACTCTCAGTCATGGGCTGTAGCCAGGCCATGCAGATGTCTCTGCTTCTGGTACTCAGCTCTTCTCCTCCATCACTGAGCACCACTTCCCAGGAAAGGGTCAGTGGACATTTCCTGTTGCCACTGTGTTTACGAACGGATGCATGCTGTGGTCAGGCATGCCCACCCTTTCTCTCTTTCCTTTATCTCCTTCTCTTCTCCTTCCCCTATTTTTTTTTTACCTTCACTCATCCCATGTCTTCATCTAAGCAGAGGTGGGTGAAGACCAAGCTGCCTGGACCCCGGGGGATGATAGTGGGGGCTGGAGAGGGAGCCGGGAGTGAGGAATTTGGCGTGACCTTCTCCACTCCGGCATTGAAAAGAAGAGCCGCTTCTCCCCTCCTCCCCCTCCCCCCTTATCTGTAATAAGCTCCCTTTTCCCGGATTGCCACAGAGGAGGAGAAGGTGGAAAATTATTCCTGTTCTGCTCCTAGAAAACTTTAAAATGCTATCGCCATGGAAACTGCTCTCGAGCAGTCATGGAGCACGCTTGTGGGAGAGGGCGCAGCAAGGGGAGGGAGGATGAGGATGGTGTTGGATGAGATGCTCGCGGGGGCCTCCCCACCGCCTCTGCTCGGTTGGTTCTTTCAGTATGTGATAGAACCAGGCTGTCTCCCTCTGAGGTGGGCGGGCACAGAGGCCAAACTCGGACCGGAGTGATCTGGGGTCACTGGGCTCAGTTCATCCTCCGAACAAGCCCAGCCTGGCTGAGTTCTGACTGTGTGTGAGTGGGCAGGCTCTGTGCTGTGACAGAGTGGGGGAGGGGCAGGCAGCTGAAACACCACCTTTGCAGAATTTGCAAGCTAGAAGAGGGAGAAAGAACTGACGCCTCTTTAGAGGATACTACACACCATGTACTTTATATACACTTCCTTTTTAAATTCTTATATCAGCCCTGTCAAAAAGACAATTGAACCCCCATTTTACAAAGAAGGAAACAGTGGCTTGCCCAAGGACATGCTGCCCGTCAATGGTGGGGCTGAACTTGCGAGCTGCTCAGTCTGACTCCAAGTGATAATGATGAGTTACCATTTTTCCAGTGTCTCCCAGTGTCAGACGCTGTGCTAGACACTTACTGTTAGTTATGATTCTTACAGCCTTGTGAAGAGAGAGTTTGCACACCCAGGTCACAGAGGAGAAAACTGAGGCTCAGTGAAGTTAAAGAATTTTCCCAAGGTCACACAGCTAAGAGGTGACACAGCCAGGATTCAGGGGTAAATGGCAGAGCTGGGATTTGAATCCAGATGTGTCTGATGCTGAAGCTGGTGCCTTTTGTGTCCACCCTTTGCAGCCAGATAATATGCAAGAGAGTGAAGGGGGTGGGAGGATGCAGAGCGTGGGCTGAGGCTAGTAGGTCTCACCTCGGGGTCCAGTGTGAACACCAGATTTACAGCACTGGCACCTTTTACAGACTGTCTCTGAGGCCCAGGAAACCCTGGAGATATTGGCTCAGAAGTGGGGGGTGTGGAGAAGTTTCCATGATGGGCCCCATGAACATCCCATCCCCAGGGCATGGACAATAACAGGAGATCTTTTCTGGGCTGAGAGGCAGGAGAGTGGTGGAGTGGAAGGGAATGGTGAACCGGAGGGAAACCATAAAGGCTAAAATTCCTTGCAACTTAATTGGAATGTGCTTCCCTTCCCAGAGGGAAAGTGGAAGGAAATACCGTATTAATCAGAATAATGGGCTCAGCTAGGCCGCCGTAATAAACATCCCCAGATATCAGTGGCTTAATACTCTGAGGTTGATTTCCCATTCACATTATATTGTATCAGCTAGCCTTTGCTGAGTAGCAAACCACTTGAAACTTAGTGGCTTGAAACAACAAACATTGAGCATTTCAATTCCGTGGGTCGGCTGGTGGTTATTGTGATCTGTGCCCGTTCAGATGGGCCTAAACGGTTTAGGGTGGCCTCATTATATGTCTAAGGCTTCAGGTGGGACAGTTGAGGCCCTGCCTCTCTCTGTGTGGTCTCTCTGCCTCCAGGAGGCTAGCTGAGGCTTTTTCTCGTGGCGGCAGGAGGGTTCCCAGCCACGAAAAAGGGCACACGCCAATGTGCAATACACACTTCCCAAGCCTCTGCTTGCACCACGTTTTTAAATATCCCGTTGGCCAAAGCAAGTCACGTCGCTGAGCAGGGTTAAGAGGTGCAGGAATGGACTCCATCTCTCGAGAGAAGGAGGGGTAAAATCACCTTGCAAAGGGGAGCGCGTACAGGGATGAGAGGAATTATTGCTGCCGTCTTTACAACCTACCACATGCATCTCCACCTTGAGTCAGCTGGAGGGATTTGCCCAGTGTCTTCTTCATTCCAGGACCCAGGCTGGCTGTGACTCCATCTTATTCCTGCCATGATTGTCAAAGCAGGAAAAAGAGAACATGGTGAATTGCACATGGCCTCTTAAAGCCCCGATCAAGGAGTGACACATGACTTCTGGTCTCATTGCACTGGCCAAAGCAAATCATGGCCATGTCCAATTTCAAGGGGGTGGGGAACTGGGATCCTACCACATGCATGAGAAGAAAACCAAAGCGTTTGGAGAACAGTGCTAATGACTACCGCAAGCATCATTTATGGAGTGCCGACTGTATGCCAGGCAATTAAAATGTTATCTCAGAATGTTCTCATGGCATCTTTATGAAGTAGGGACACCATCTCTGTTTCCCAGCTAATGAAGCAGAGCAGCAGAGGCGCTCAGCCAAGGTCACGTACCTACCTACCTGACAAGAGGCAGGACGGGGACTCAGGTATTGACCCCAGAGGCGATTTGCTTTCTAGAGTGTCACATTTGTCCTTTACTTCCTCAGAAAAAGGACAGAGAGGATGCTTCACAGGTGACTCAAGCTTCCTACAGGAAGGTGGATGAGGCGACCTTTACGTCATTCATTCACTTAGTCATCAATTCACTTGATGTATAATTATTTAAATGTCACCATGACAAGAAGAGCAGTGAATAAAACAGGCTGCTCCCTGCCCTCATGGAGCTTATGGCTCTGATCCCAAAGGTCAAGGATTTCCTAAACTTCTGCTTTAGAAAGTGGGGAGTTTCCAAGGTCGAGGAGGCCCCCAGGCTGTCTACTCTCACAGGGGATCCCCAAAGATCAGAGGAGCTGGAAGACACTGCCCCAGCATCTGGGCTTTTCAGAAAGCACGGAGAGCTGGCGGCCTCACTGGTGCATCTTGCAGGAGCTGCCTAAATACTCAATGGGAACAGTGAGTGAGTAATGCCTCCCTCGCGGTGGCCACAGCCTCTCCTGGCTGTTCCTCCATCCAGAGAAATTGCTGGGCTCACGCATGAGGCAGGGGCTTCCAGGAGTCCACGCAGGTGAGCTTCCCAGGCATGTTAAAGCTTGGTGGGGAGCCATCCATGGCCCTGAGAGTCCCCGGTCTATGCCACCCCCGATGTACACTGGGACCAAAGAACTTCGGGGTCATGTGGCCCAGCCTTCTCCTTCTGTCCCCACCATGCTTCAGAGCCCAAAGCTTGGCTGTTGAATGTCTGTCACGTGGTCATCCAGCTCCCCCTGGAACCCCTCCAAGGATGAGGCGCTCACTACCTCCAGAAACCGTCTGTTCTATAGTCCTTTCTGATTACTTGGCTACTTTGCCCAAGAGCCCACACAACCCACATGCCACTGGCCACGTGGAGCCAGCACATGCCAGGATGCCACGTGTCCTGGGTGCAATGCACCCCCGTGGTGTTGGGCTGCTGGGTGGGGGGGTGTTATGTGTGCGTGCACAGCCCCGGGCAGACAGGCCTGGTGCTGCTGGGCTGTCAGAGACGCTGAAGCCACAGCTCTCTCTCGCTCCCAGCAAGACAACTATTTATAAAGACGAGGTTTGCCAGGAACAGCGAGAGGCTGAGACACCTGCTCCCTCTGCCGGGATGGCCGGTACTCACCGCAGTTCTCCCAGCCTCGGCTCCCTGACTGCAGGAGCCCCCAAAGGCCCCAGCAAGTGCCATCAGCACCGCCTCTCTGCCCCGCCTCCACCTCCAAATAACCCATCTCAGGAACGGAGCTGGTGGTGGGGGATGTTGTTCTACTCAGAGTGGCAGCTCCCTTGTTCCACTCCCATCTAAATCTCACTTCTCAGGAGGAGAGGGCAGCTGCTCTCAGAGGGGGCGAAGCTGTGCTGCCCTTCTGGACATGGACTGGACTCTGTGTCTCTTAGGGAGCTGGCCCCTGGCCACCTAAACTTACTCCCCTCTGAGACTGGGACCGTCTCAAGGGCAGGGACTATGATGAGTGGTTCTCTGGGTCCGAGCAGAGCGGGCTCTCACAGCAGACAGCACAGCACACAGTAGATGTGGAGCTGGTTTGCGAGCATTTTGGAGCAGGCACAGGGATCTGAGTTCAAATCCTGGCTTTGTGATCTCTGAGCCTCAATTTTGTCATCTCTCAAACGGGGATGAAAGGAATCTCTATGTCTCCGGGTTGTGATAATATTGCATATTACTTCTTATATTTTTTGCTGCTTCATGAATGGCTGACTTCTGGGCTGTGTAGTGAAATGGATGGAGCATTGAATTATGAACCAGAAGACCCGAGTTCTGCCACTACCAGTACAAAGTGTCATGAGCTTAGATTCTCCTCTCTAAGCCTCAGTTTTATCATCTTTAGAATGGGTGTAACAATGACAACGACATCTGTCTTGCCTCTCTCAGGGTTTGTCATGAGGCTGGAATAGGCTCGTGTAGGGGAAGAACAAACTATACTGTGCTTTGGGTGCTTGTTCTACTGACAGGACCAAGGACAGTGACAATCCTGTGTAAAAGATGGGAGAGTAGAAGGAGCCAAAATAAACAGATCTCAAAAAATGAATGGGCTCCATGCATGGGGGGCTTAATTCAGTTCCCCAACTGTGGGTGGCTTTCTTTGGAGCAAATTGTGTCACCGTCTGAGTGTGTTTTCTTGTAAAATGGGAATGATGATATTTCCTTCAGGAGATGCAAGGTGGAAAATGATTTTCCTGACCACCCTGGAGACTGAGAGAAAGGCCAAGGGGCCCCTGTGGGGAAAGACTGGGGAGGCGCTGCCCTAGGAATAAAAGAATGCTAGGAATACTGTCACACTTACCGGCGGCAAAGCACCTACTGCGTGCCTTGCCGGGGCATTCATTAGTTCTTTCTAATACAAGAAATCAACAATGAGGATGTTAATGTCTTCATTTTATAGATGGGAAACTGAGGCACAGAGAGTTATCTAAAGTCACAAGTTTGGCAAATGGCAGAGCCAGGAATTGAACCCCATCTCCATGGCACCAGGACCTGGCTTCTGAGGTCACCTCCTGCTTTGCCCACAGAAGATTCCCAGGGCCCCTCTAAGAAGGGTCATGAGGAAGGGCTGGAAGGAGGTTGGACATCAAGGATCAGAGGGCTGGGACAGGAGGGCAGGTTCCCAGGCTGCCACAGTCCCTTTGGGCAAAACTCAAGAGATCTGTTTCAGCAGCACTGGGACTGGAGGCGTGGTTGGCAGGAGTCACGGGGCACGATGAGTTGAATTGTGTTTCCCAGAAGTTATGTCCGACTCCTAACCCTCAGCACCTGTGCATGTGACCTGTTTGGAAATAGGGTCTTGCAGATGTAATTAAGTTAAGAATTTTGAGATGAGGGTGGGCCTTAAATCTAGTGAGTGATGTCTTCATAAGAGAAAGGAGAGGGAGATTTGAGACACACAGACCCCGAGGAAAAGGCCACGTGAAGACAGAGGCAGAGACTGGAGTGATGCCGCCACAAGCCCAGGAGTGCCACGGGCCACCAGAAGCCGGAGGAGGCAAGGAAAGATTTTCCCCTACCACCTTCAGAGGGAGCGTGGCTCTACTGACACCTTGATTCTGGACTTCAGGCCTCCAGAACTGTGAGAGAATACATTTCTGTTGTTTTAAGCCACTCCGATTGTGGTGATTTGCTATGGTGGCCCAGAACGAAACTAACCCCTGCAGGGAGGGTAGGAACTTGGCTGGCAGCCGGCCAGAGAGCTGAGGGAGGAAGGCGATGGCCCCGTGCTGGGAGGGGTGCCATGCCCATCCCACCCTAAGATGCTGGGGCTGTGGGGTCAGCCTTGGCCCTGATGGGGAGAAGAGGGGAGTGCCAGATGTCTGGCCAGGCCCCCAAATATTATTGCAGGTGGGTTACCAATCACACCAACTCTTCCTGCAGCCCTGGATGACCTCTGCCTCAGTCTCCCTGCGGGAACTCAAATTCCCAGTATCTTCTATTCCATTTCCTGGTGTGTTCTTTCTTGGACCTTGGGCAAACATTTTTTTCCCTGCAGGGACCCATTTCCCCATCAAGAAACAGGAGGATGGGCTCCCTTATGCAGGAGCTGGGTGGGGAAGGAGAGCGGGGTAGGGGGGTCCCTCCAAGCATCTGGATCCTTCTGTGGTTCCTGGGATTAGACTGAGGTGGAATGTTCTTGGCAGGAAAAACCAGCTCTTGAGATTTCAGGAGGATGAGATCTTTTCTGGGAGGAAAGAATGGTGCGATGTGCCTTAATGCTTAAAAAGACTTTGCTGAAGAGCAGACTGTTTCTCTCAAATAGTCTGGAAGGAGCAGAGGTGCTGCCGGTGGGGGGAGGGCAGTGGCAGGTGTCATGGGGTGTTGACGGGGCGAGGGGCTCTAGGCCTGTGCTGGTGCTCAGAGATCCTGGGGACGGGGAATCCCTCGTCCCTATCCCTGTGGAGTGAGACTGGGCTCCACCTCTGGGGATGGTTTCATGCCAGACCCCACTAGAGACAGGACTAGAGACAGTGCGTGGTGCCCAGTCTTTAAGCGGATCATGAATTAGGGGTGGGGCAGCTTGAGTTGGGCCGTGAAGGACGTGTAGGCAGAGGGAACAGCATGAACAAAGGTGTGGAGCTAGGAATTTAAAAATAAGAGTATTTCTAGAGAAGTGAAGACCCCCCCCATCCTGGGTCGAATGGAGAATGCGGGTTGCAGCCCAGACTGGAAGGTGGGAGGCGTGGATGGGACACACACTCACATCTCCTGCAGCCGCCATGATGCCAGGCACTGTGCTGGGCTTCACATCTCATCTGCACGGTCTCCCAAAGTAGACATTGAAATGTCCATTTTACAGAGGAGAAAATGAAGGTTCATAAAAGTTGAACAAACTTCCCAAGGGCAAGAGAGTGTGTTGAGGGAGCTACTTGACCCATGTGGAGCCAAGTTTTGGATGATGTTGATAACCAGGAAGGGGTGTTTGAACTTGAGGCCACAGGTAATAGGGAGCTATTGTAGGTGTTTAAGCAGGAGCATTGCACAATGAACAGAATGCCAACAGAGACCTGGCAGCTGAGGGGAAGACTAACAATAAAATAGTAATACAAATCAATAACCACAATAATAAGAATGAAAGACTCAGGAGTGTCTGGGCTGCCTTAGCATCATTTTTTCTTAAGAAGACAGGGCACCTGGAAGTCAGGCTGGACCAAAATCATACCCAGGATGGAGAGAAGCCTGGGAGGCAAGGGTGGGTGGAGTCAGAGGAGGGAGAGGGTGTGGGGCGAGAAGGGAGAGAGGGGACTAATGGAATCTTGTGGCTTACGGCAGAGAGAAGCCTGGAAGATGGGGCTCTAGGGTGGGACCCTGGGCTTCTTCTACTGTCTCCCAGCCAGGGCCAGAAAGGCAGTTGTGTCAGGCCTAGGGTCAGGCATGGCTTGACCGCTACCCAACTGTGTGATCTTGGGTAAATCACTGTGCTTCTCTGAACCTCTGTGTCCTTATCTTTAATACCCAGAGAATACATGCCTCCCTCTACCCCTGCTAAAGTTGGTTCTACACCCTTTTTCCTCTTCCTGGCCCAGGACTATGCTTTGGAGGGCAACTGCCAACCAGGGATGACTGCTCTGTCTTTCGAATCCCTTTCTGTAGAGGGTGGAACAGCTTTCCTTTGGAAGGGACATTTGAACTGGCCTTGAAGGCAGAGGTTCAACAGCTGGAACAGGGTAGGGAGAGGCCTTCCCGGCAGAGGGAACAGCATGAGTGAAGGCACAGAGAGAAGGATGCACTCTCAGGTCTGACACTGTGTGCTCTCCAGGCACCTGGTGCTCTCCAGCACTGAGAGGACACTTGCAGGTGGGGTTTGCACCCATTTCTTGGTTCAGATAAGTTGAGGCAGAAAGAACATTGCTGCTCAGGAGGGAGAGAGAGAACAGGGTGCCAAGGGCCTGTCAGCGCAGCAGATAGTATCGGAAGCAGGCTGGGAGGGGCGGGGCTGACTGTAGTCACATTATTTTTGCTCCCAAATTGAAATTAAAGATCATTTCAACTCCAGATGCTGGAAATGCCTGGGTTCATTACTTCCTGGGATTTTGTCCATGCTCTCATTCTAGATTCAATTAAAGCAATTTAAGGTAATTAATTAAATTTGTTATTTGATTAATAAAGATAGAAATTCGGCTAAGTAGCTGTGAAGGAGGAAGCCATGTTGGGGTTTGCTAGCAGAGAGTTTGGGAAGACTCATTCTGCCTTGTCCCGGCTTGCTCCTCCCCCATGTGCCCTCTGTGTCATCTCTGGACCCTGTACCATTGCAACTAGGGCAACAGGAGTCAGAGCTTCAAGGTCAGGGCCCTGCGTGTGGTTGTGTTCTAGAAGCAGCGGGGAGGCTGGGGCGCTGGGCCTGAGTGCTCCAAAGGGGAGGGGCAGGAGATGGAGAAGGAGGGATGGTGGCATTGCTGGAGGGGCAGAGGCCGGGCAGGGGCTGGGCAGGGGGCAGCGGGTTCTGGGCGTGTTAGGAAGACGCTGACCATGCACAGAAGCTGGGGGCTGGGAAGTGTCCGGAAGCCAAAGGCCAAACAGCAGAACTGGAGGCAAGGGTAGAGCCATGAGGAGCGGTGTGGATGTCTAGCCAGACTCAGGCGGAGCTGTCCAGAGGAGGCCGGACTCAGATAACAGGTGTCAGCGTTGGCAGTGGGTCAAACCAGGGAGAAAAAGTCAGACTAGAGACCATCATGAGAGTCCATGAGGGTCAAAGTTTAAAGTTCAGTGTTTCAAAGTAGGACACAAACCCAGGAACTCCACAAAATTCATATCGGTAAGTTTGACGACACTGGAAAAAATCTGCATGGAAGTAAACACCATAAACTGAATCGAAAGATAAATGGGAAACTGACAAATATTTGAAGCTCATGTCACAAAGACTAAATTTCTTAACATATAAAGAGCTCTTCCAAATCAATAAGAAAAAGGTGGGAAAAGGTTAGGAATGGGCCGTTTGCAGGAAAGGAACTACAAATGGCTCTCAACATGTGCAGAGCTGCTCATTCTCTTCCATAACGAGAGAAATGCAAATGAAAAGTGGCCAGAGATACCATTTTTACCCATCAGCTTGAGCAAGTTTTAAAAATATATTGAGTTGAAATTGGTATGGAGAAATAGGTACCCTCAAACAATGTGTTACTATCTCTATGGAGGACAATTGACATTATTTTTCAAAGTTATAAGTGCACGTAGTCTTTGACCTAGAGGTTGAGCTTCTTGGAATTTATCCTACAGATAACATGATGATTTATTGCAGCACTGTTTGTGATAGCTTGGCGGGGAACTAACAGAAGAGCCCAAGGAGAGGAAGCTGGCACATGAATGCTGGCGTATCCAGGCAGTGGAATACTATGTGGCCACTGAAAGAAAGAAGAAGCATGTCCTATGAGAAGATGGCCAAGATAGGCTCTTGGTTTAAAAAAACAAAAACAAAGCAAGGTGTGCAGAGCAATGTGTACAGGATGCTGCTATTTATATAAAATAGTAAAGACCACATAAATGCGTGTGCGTATTTGCTTATGAAAGTGTAGACAATCCTTGGATCGCTAGAGCACTAGGGTCTGGGAGCAATGGCTGCCTCTGGGGAGGGGAGCTAAGTGCCTGGGAGACAGGAGAGAGGGGGACTCACTTTTCCCTGTGTATATCTTTATGTCTTTTGAATTTTGTTCCAAGTATGTGTTTCCTATTCAAAAGAATAAACAAAATTACAATTAAAAAAACTAACCCAGGCAGGCACCGGCACAAGGTGGGTGGGCAAAGCCAGGGTCAGAAGTGCAAGGCGAGGTCAGGGCCCAGACGATATTCAAACCCCAGGGAGACAAGGAGGGGCCCCGTCAACCTGGCCTCTGGGAGAAGGTGAGGACTGTACACCTTCTGGGAGCCTCTCTAAACTAAGCAAGGTATCTAAGTGTGCTACCTCATTTCCCCCTGAGCAGCTACGAGAGGAAGGTATAATTAGCCCCACTGTGCAGAGGAGGAGACTGAGGTTCAAGGTGGGGCTCGGAAACGGTACAGGAGTGCTGGTATTACCCCAGCTGCCCACGCCTGCTGGCCCTGAGGACGAGGCTGGGATCAAGTTCCAGGGTGGGCCTGTCTCCCCTGGGCCGGGCCAGCTGCCCTGCCACACTGGCAGCTTGGAGTGTGGGGGCTGCCCTGGGTGTCTTGTAGGTAGCTGGAGTTGTGGGACCCTGGGGTACCCAAGGAGCTTGGTTCTTCCTCCGGAGAGAAGGTGGCAGACTCCTCCAGGGAGGGGAGTATCCGAAGACAGCTCCAAAGAGGGGCTCTGGGCCAGACTGACCCTGAGAATTGGCCTCTCATCTCGAGCAGCTGGTGGAGTGCACCCCAGGAGAATGGGGGGTTGAGACCTGAGGGAAGGCACATGGGCCACCCTGTGGGGGGAACACATTTTTGAACACCTGGGAGTGAAAAGGGGTCCTCTCAGCCCTGACAGCAGGAGGATAAACTTTAGATCATGTCTAGAACATGAAACACTTTAATCTTCCTCTGGTGGCTGGGGCGCGGATGAGGGAGTTCCCTTCAGGGCTGCAGTGAAGCCGTTGGTGACCCCAACCAGGACAAGGGCAGCTGCTGAAGCCATTGGAGAGACCCCCAGGGGCTTTTAAATCCCAGATGTCTCCCAAAGAGCCCACGTCCAGCACTGCAGATTCTTCTGAACACAGTGCCTAGGCGCCTCCTTGGGGAGGCCCGCCAGCTGCCAGCTGCTTCCCTCACAGGGGGACCCATTAGCAGATAGCAGCCCCTCCGCCCTTGGGCAGACGGGTGGGGAGAGATGGGGTTCAGGGGCAGTGCTGAGCTCCGGCTTCGAGATGGAGGAGCGAGAACCCTTTCAGGAGACCTGGGTCCAGGTCTGCCCTGGGCATCTTGCATGCGCTGGCTGTTAGTATCTGGGGTGGGCAAAGCCCTTCTCCCTAGACCTTAACTTCTCCATTTGTAAAATCAGCCATTAGGGCTAGACGGTTTATGACCCGCCCTTTGAGCTCTCAGGAGTGGCGTCTACGGGGTTTCATCGAGGGCTGGGGGACCACGGGTCCGGGAAAGCCGGGCGGGCAGCAGGTCATGACGTCCCCTAGTCACCTCTGTCTCCCCGGCGCTTGTGGTTTGCGAGAAGCTCTCAGCATTTTCTCATGAAGCCTCACACCAACCCATGGGATACACGCTGATCACCCCCATTTCCAGATGGGAAACTGAGGCTCGGAGAGATTAAGAAACCTGTGCAACATGGTCATAGGGGATGTCAGATGCAAATCCAGGGCGGAATGACTTCAAGGCATTTTCTTTGCCTCGGGCCACAGCTGCCTCTTCCTTGTTGACTTTACGTTTCTGGTGGCTGTAGAGAGGGCCTCATCATGTCCCATCCCTGGGAAGTGGACCTAACCTCCATCCTGGCTCTGTCGCTGTGCAGTCAGGCCACATCCTCTGCTGGACGCTCAAGTGGCCATCTCTACCTCATGGGACTCCAAGCCAGCCTCTGCCATTCCCTCCCCTTTCCCTAATAATTGGACGTGGAGGGTTGGCTCTTCTTTTTCCTGGGGTCTCATGGGGCCCTTGGGTCTCCTATGCTGGCATGGGCGTGGCCAGGCCAGCCACACCCTACTGTCTCACTCCAGACTGGGTGAAAAGGCGCAAGTGTGTCTGGGAAGCCATTTCTCCCTGTCCACAGCCGGCCGATTCACGCTGTGACCTCAGCTGCCACCCTTTCCCATCACCTACCATGTTCAGGACACGTGACAGCTCCTCCTGGGCAGGGAGGGGAGGGGATGGGGGGGCAGGCAGGGGCAGGGGCAGGCCTGGCGTCCTGGTGAGGGAGCCACCTGCTCTGTCTGAGAATCTCACAGCAGGAGGGGAAGCTCTGGCCTTTCATGAAACACCAGGAGGACTGCTGGACCTCAGAGGTGCTGAAGAAGAGGCTGCTCTCTGAGTCGTCACCCCAGGCTCTGGCTGTTCCAGCCTTCAAGGAGCAGTGGGAACGGCAGGGATTTGGAAGTGGAGGAAGTGGGCTGATGCCTCCTCGAGCTCTCACCAGCTGTGTGACCTTAGGTGGGCCCCTTGACATCTCTGAGCTTCTGGCCCGATTGGCTCATAGATGCACTAGGGACCTTCAGTGAAAATAAATGTACTCACATTTGTGTGGCACATAAATGTGCCACAAGCCACATTTTCAGGGGACCAAGTAACCATCACATGCTCACTAATGTAATGCAGAGACTGGTGATACTGGGCACAGGGTCGGGGATGAGCTGGGGTCTGTGATGTCGCCAACAGCCAACTGGAGTCCCTGGACATTTGTTATTAATACAACTGGGCAAAATCAACCAGGCTGCCATCTTGGTGAGCTCGTGCAAAGCTGTCCCCCACCAAGAGTGGGGGGATTGACTTCATTAGATTTTTTTAAATCTTTTTTTTTTCTTTTTGAGACAGAGTCTCACTCTGTTGCCCAGGCTAGAGTGCTGTGGCGTCAGCCTAGCTCACAGCAACCTCAAACTCCTGGGCTCAAGCGATCCTTCTGCCTCAGCCTCCCAAGTAGCTGGGACTACAGGTGGCATGTGCCATCATGCCCAGCTAATTTTTTCCATATATTTTTAGTTGGCCAATTAATTTCTTTCTATTTTTAGTAGAGACGGAGTCTTGCTCTTGCTCAGGCTGGTTTTGAACTCCTGACCTTGAGCAATCCTCCCGCCTCGTCCTCCCAGAGTGCTAGGATTACAGGCGTGAGCCACTGTGCCCGGCCTATTTTTTTAAAACCTTAAAAACAGGATTCACACAACTGCCTTCACAGCCCCACCTTGGCAATCACAGATCGGGTTCAGCACCCTTATTTCTGTGCTCCTAGGGGGTCCCTTCTGAGCTTGCCTAGGGAGCCCACGGAGGGCAGAAGCCATCTCTTCATCCGTCTGATCTTCTCTCTCCCCTGTTTGCTGGGGCCCCATCTTGGCCAGTGGAGATAAAACGGGAGCCCCATCAGATACAGGTCCTGCCCTCCTGGATTTTATGGTCTAAGTGAGACAGAGATTAATTGATCATAAGAATAAATATAAAATTATATGGCCAGATGGTTTTCCTTTTTGAAATATTAATCTTCCTTCCTTCGCTGGCATTTCCTCTTCCTTTATGGGACAGTCGGACTCAGAACATTCACTGCCACAGGGAGGGATGACCCAGCGGAAGTCAGAAGTCAGTTCTTGCCCTTTGAGTGGCAAAACTGAAGCCTGGGAGTATGCGTGGGGGTGGTGGGGATATGGGGGTGGAAAGAGCTGGGTGGAAACCCAAAGATTTGGAAGATATGGGGTGATCTGAGTCTCCAGACCAGATGAAGTTATCTGGGCTGGGGGAAGGCAGAGTGATGGGAGGAGTCACATGCTTGCTCAGAGTCCTCCCCAGTCCTCACCCGAAGAGGTCTGGAGGACCTGGGAACAGAGAAGACCTATGTCCCTGGGCCGGGGTGAAGGCAGTGGAGCACAGACTCCATGGCATTTTGGAGCAGAGAGTCTCAGGCAGCTCCGAGTCCCCGGGGCCAGGCCAGCTCTTCCACCGGCCAGCTGAGGCTCACCCAGGGCCACCTGGCGGCAAGGGCCTGCCTGGCCTCTGCTGCTGGGCCCATGCCCGATTGCCAGGTGGGCTGTGCACCTTCTGTTGTGGGAAGGAAAATGTTCCTCTGAGTTTAACTTTTTTGTTTGTGACAAAAGCATCACTCTGGCTCTTTTGGCTCAGCAGACAGAACCTGGCACTGTTTTCTGACAACCTCACGTGCTGCGGGCTCTGCCGCTCACCCCTCCCAGCTGCCCACACGTGCCATGCGGAACCTGGGTCAAGCATGGGGAAGAGGGATGGAGGAAGCATGGCCTCAACTCTTAGCCACAGGGTTCCCCACTGTCCCCGGAGCTGGGCCACCGTCTGGGTCCTGCCTTCCAGATGCAGCGAGCGCTGGAGTGGGAGTCAGCAGCTCGGATGAGCCTGGCCATGCCCCTGATCTGGCCAAGTGACCTGAGACAAGTTCTGCTCTCTCTCTGAGCCTTTTCTTTGATAAAACAGGGGCAATATCTGCGTGGTCAACAAGATAAAGAATTTGAAAGACCAAGTCGCATCCTCGTAATAAAAACAGCACTGACTGTGCTCTGAGCCAGGCAGTGCGTTGAGAGGTGGCTCAGAGGACCTCCCTTATTCCTCCTCACATGCCTATGACAACAAGAAGAAACTGAGGCATAGAGAGCTCAAGGAAGCTGCTGGAGATCACATATATTTGGCGAAGCTGGGATTCAACAGCAGGCTGGCAGAGCCCACACTCCCGCCCTCTTCTATGCTGTGTGGCACGTCTGGGGCATCCCCCCTGGATTGGGGCTGAACGGGACTCTGAGGTTGTCTCATCCACAGAGAAAGAAACTGAAGCCCAGAGAGGGGAAAGAACTTTTTAGGGTCTCAAACGGCCTAGACACCACACTGGTGTATGGAAAATGTCCAACACTACATGTAGCATTTGGACGAATGTACTGGAGCCCACAAAAAGGACTTTCTGAGGATGCCAAAACCTGCCTAAACGGGATACTGTATTTCTGACAAGTGCAGGTCATCGGCAAGGCTGCGGGAAGGGGAGGGGACCGTGTGGGGGGCCACTCAGCACCGCCCAGAGAGGAGGAAGCAAAATGGGGTGCTGCCTCCTTCACCGGCCTGGGCTTGACCCCCAGATTTGCCGAGAGAGGGGCCTGGTCCTGCGGAAGAGCCTAGGTGAGAGCTGGGACGTGTGGCTCCAGAAGCTCACTGTAGCACCGCTGCCGAGGACGAGCGTCTGGAGCAACCTGAACGCCCAGCAACGGGGAACTGGCAAACACGCCACTGTGGCTTTGCTGGGTTCTGGAGCACTGACAACCATTAAAAATGGCATTTTGTAAAAAGTGTGTGGCCTATGAAACGTGTTCCCTGGAAAGAGTTAAGAATAAAGTAGGTTACAACACAGGGTGTGCCATCTGATCTCAATATCGTTAAAAATAAAAAAAGGTATTAATAGAATATATGTGGATTATGGTTTATTTTCACTTTGTGTTTCTTGCAGTTCCCAAAGTTTCTGAAACTTATAAGGCTCTTGTAATCAAATCACCCTCACATTCTGCCATTAATGCCATTGTAGTAAACAGGGAGGGGGCACCTCAGCAGGGGTCTCTGTCCCTGCAGGGCTTGGAGAGCCTGAGTGGACATGGGAGGTGGTGTCCACTGCACTTCCCGGGGCCTCTGGACCCTCAGCCAGGCTCAGGAATGCTGTCCAAGGCTAGGGACCAAGCCCCAGCCCCATCTCGGCTATGGGGCTATGTGCCAGCTATGGTGGGAAACAGGACCACTATTTGGTTCCCTGAGGAACTTGTCTCCTAGAGGTGCCTGCTGACAGGAAGGCTCATTCATTTATTCATTCAGCAAAAATCTACTGAGCTCCTACTATGTGCCCCGTACCGATCTAGTGCTGGAAATACAGGGGTCAATAGAATAGGGACATCATCATCCTCATGGAGTTTGTGTTCTTATGACACAGACAATGGGCAATTGAATAAATACATAGTGTAATGGCAAAGAGAGTCGTGACGTAAAAAGTAAAGGCAGAAAACAGAGAAGGACGAAGGGTGACAATGTGGGATGGGCTGGTCACAGCAGGCCTTGCTGAGGTTGTGGTATTAGCCGTGTGGGTACCAGGACAGAGAGTTCCGGGTCGAGGGAATAGGAGGTGCAGAGGCTCTGGGGCAGCAGTGTGCGGGATGTCTGAGGCGAGCAAAGGAAGGCCATGAGGCTGGGGGAAGAGGGGCCTTGCTGGGGACAATCGAAGACACTGGCTGTCATTCTGAGTGAGATGGCAGTCCCAGGGGGCTGTCCGCAGAGGAGCCTGACTTCCGTTTGCAAGACGGCCCTGGCTGGGCGGCGCGGGGAGGACACTGCTGCACCCATACAGGGGAGCGACAGCAGCAGCTGGACCATGGTGATCAGAAGCGGTTGGATTCTGGATCATTCTGAGGCAGAGCTGAGTGCTCAGTCTCCTCCCTCCACCCTGGCCCACCTCGGGCCCCAGCCCAGGGTCATCTCCCAGTCCCCAACTCTGGCAGGCTGGGAAGCCTGGGCTCACCCTCCCTGGGGGAAGGGGCTGGGTAGGATCTGGGGTGGTGGGGGGAGGTTGGGCCACGAGGCCAGCGCTGCAGCCAAAGCCTCGGCCAGGTGCTCACTGCTCTTTCTCCTTAGCTGCCAAAATACACTTCCTCCCTGGGGCAAGGAGGGCAGGGGACATCGGGAGGGGTGCTAGGCACACACACTGTTTCATTCATTTGACAAATACTTACTGAGCAAATACTTACTACATGGGAACAGCTGTGAACAAAACAGATGGAACTCCCTGTCCCCACAGAGCTCTCATTTCAGCAGAGGGAGGGACACCAAACAAACAAACGAGTGACAGATATAGTCGGTCAGGTGACGGCCAGTGCTTGGAGAAAAGCAAGGCAAGGCTAGTATCCCAGCACGCCCACCCTACATACCCCATCTCCTTTCCCCGTTTTACTTTTCTTGTTTTCCATTCCAGATAAATTTACTTATTATGTTTAGAGTTTTCATTCTGTACCCCCACTGCCCGCCACACTGGACAGGAAGCCCCACACAGGCTTTTCAAGAGGGTGGTGTCTCCCCAGAGCCTGGAAGGGCACATGAGAGTGCTCAAGCATAGCTTTTGAATGTGTGATGCACAGGGAGGGTAGGAGGGGGCATCTCCCTTCACACAGCCCCTCATCCTAAGACTAGCAGCCTCAGACAAGCAAGGAAGCAAGGGAGGGTCCTTTTCACCCCCCACCCAGGAACCCAGGTTGGGTGTTGGCAGGTGGGTCGAGGGCACGACCTGCGTTATACTACACAAGGTGGCCATGGAGCCTGCCAGGTGAGTCCTGCTGCAGTGTCCAAGCTGGAAGGACACAGCCTGCCCCCAGGATCAAGGACAAAGGCTTTTAGTGCAGCACAAATTCTGAGCCAGCACCACAGGCCTCAGATCCTCCAGACAGCAGCTTTCGTCCAGTCGCAGAGTGAGAGGGCATCTTAGGCCATTTTATGTTGCTGTAAAAGAACACCTGAGACTGGTAATTTATAATGAACCAAAATTTATTTGGCTTACAGTTCTGGAGGCTGGGAAGTCCAAGGTCAAGGCGCCTGCATCTGGCGAGGGCATTCTTGCTGTGTCATCCCCATAACAGAACACAGAAGGGCAAGAGGGCATGCCTGCGTGAGAGAGGAAGGGGGCCAAACCCACCCTTTAATCAGGAACCCACTCCCTCAATAACCAACCTGGTCCTGCAGTAATGGCATTAATCCACTCATCAGGCTGGACATGACCTAATCACTTTTTTTTTTGAGACAGGGTCTCACTCTGTCTCCCAGGCTAGAGTTTAGTGGCATCATCTTAGCTCACTGCAGCCTCAAACTCCTGGGCTCAAGTGATTCTCCTGCCTCAGCTCCCACTAGTAGGAGTAGCTGGGACTACATGTGCTCTCCACCACGCCCAGCTAATATTTCTATGTTTTTGTAGAGCCGGGGTCTCGCTCTTGCTCAGGCTGGTCTTGAACTCCTGGCCTCAAGCAATCCTCCCATTTTGGCTTCCCAAAGTGCTAGGATTACAGGCATGAGCCACCGTGCCCGGCCCTAATCACCTCTTAAAGGTCCCCCTGCCCAACTCTGTTGCATTGAAGATTAAGTTTCCAGCACACGAACTTTGAGGAACACATTCAAACCATAGCAGAGGAGGAGGTCTCTCGGCACCCACTGCCCTGTGTTTCCCTCCATTTGATGTACCTGCTTCATCCATATACAAAACCCATGATTGGGAAGCAAATGCTGACAGGCCCTGCGAGACTCTAATCCTTTCTTGAACCTCCTTAGTGTGCTGCAGAGATATCGGAATCTGGGCTCCCATTGTGGGACTGAGATTTGGGTGGAGGTGTGGGCTGGGGGCCCATGGGTGAGTAAGTAGGGAGTTAGGATCAGAGAACAGCAGCTAAGCCTGGAACCAGGTCTAGAGACTTTGTACAATGGTGTCTGCTGGTCTAAAGCAGGGTTTCCCACAAACAGAGAAAGAGAAGCCTATTGTGATTAAATGGTATGTTAAACACAATTAGAATGGTTTCTTTCCTGTGGGACTTTCAGGATCTTCATTGGTTCTTTAAGAACCAATGTAGTCTTTTCCAAACTCTTGTTCATGGTACCCCCTTTTCAGGGAGGATCCCGAAAGATTGAGGCTCCTCTGAATACTCTTTGAGAAATGCTGGTCTTTGTTGATGGCTATTGAAGAGGCTTCCCTTCCCTCCCTTTCTGCCCCCTCCATTTCTCCGCCTTCCTTCTTTGCTTATCCAGCTTGTCTAATGGAAACACCCAACTAAATCACACAAAAACACTTGACTTGCTCTCATGAGCAACTGGCATTGGGAGCCATTCAGCTGTGCAGTGTCACTAGGAAATCAAACCTCACTTGGCACTCAAGGCTCTAGTCTGGCTCCAAATTTAGCACCCAAGATTGTCCCATCACCAAGCTGCTCCCTGCTCCAGCCAGGCCCCTCTCTTCCCTCATGTCTGTGAGCATGCCTGCCTCCAAGCCTTTGCTCTGGCTGGAATAGCCCTCTTTCCTCCTCTTTGGCCACCTCCTGCAGGTAGCCTTCCTTGACTACCCCAGACTTACTTCTGAAGCCCTTGAAGGTGGTATCAGAAAGAAACAGAAGCTGAGAAGCCCTAAATGCTAATTCTAAATGACTGTAAAACCACTCCCTATATTTTCTGGGAGACTAGGGCACCCAAGTCTAAGGGCACCCAAGGAACAGATTCATCAAGAACTGAAAGGGAGATCCAACCACCTCAGGAAGATTGACTATGGGACTGTCTGGTTTTCTTAGAAGAATCCCTATAGCGTTTCTATGACATGCATTCTCAAAATGCCTGATACAGGTTTGTCCTTGGCTAATTCATTTTTTTCATTTTAAAAATTCAAACATATACAAAAGTGGAAATATTATAATGCTAGCTCATATAGTTATCACCCGGCTTCAACAAGTATAAGTTTGATTCATTTCAATATCTACCCACTGCCTTGTATTTTTGGGGGCAAACCCCAGACACCATATATTCTACCCATATTTATGTCAGTACACTTTTCTATTACTTTTTTTACATAACCATTTACAATACCATTTTACAATACCATTATCCCACTTATTTAAAAATAAGTCCTCAATATCATCAAATATCCTGACTGCTCACATTTCCAGTTGCTTCTTGCATGTCTTGATTTTATTTATTTTTTTAGTTTGTTTGAATTGGGATCCAAATGAACTTGGTTGGTATGTCTAAGTCTCTTTTCAATCTACAGTCTCTCTCTATTTCTCTCTTTTGAAAATATTCTTAGTTGAGGAAACCAGATGCTTGACCAAGGTTTTTGCACAGTGTGGACTTTACTAATTGCATCCTGACGGTGGCTTCTAATACATTCCTCTGCCCTCCGTATTTCCTGTAAACTGACTATTAGTTTTGGAGGCTTGATCAGATTCAGGTTTGGCTTTTTCAGTAAGACAACCTCACAGTGCTGCATGTTTTTATCAGGAAGCACATGATGTTTCCAGCTTGGGGATGTCAACAGTTGTGGATGCTGAAAACCTACATCCATTAATCCATTAGGGGTTGCAAAATGGTGAGGTTCCAATTCTAACATCGCTTCCTCATTTATTAGCTGAAATATTTCTAAAAAGAGAAATGTCCCCTCGTCTAAAATTTGGGTACCCAGCGGTACAGTTTGTGTAGGAAAGGAGGATAAAGTGTTTGATTCTTTCCCTTTATTTACCAACTAATTACACTTTAATGGAGTCATACTAGCAGTTAACACTTGTAGAGCACACGGAGATCACTAAATGTTTTTATCAACACTATCTCACTTAATTATCACAACGACCCTGTGAGGTAGACATGGAAGATGGTGTTTTAATCTTCTATTTATTTTTTTGTTGATGATAGAGCTGAGATCCAGAGTAGGTAAACGACTTACCCAAGCTCAGAGAGCTACTAGCACAGTCCTTGCCAACTTACAGAACGCCCTAACTCTGAGCCAGACGCTTACTCTAACTGTGAATTAACTCATTTCCTTCTCAAATGACTGAAAGAGATAGTCAAGGGCAGTCACTGCTCCCATTTTACAGATGGGAAAGCCTGAGGTCCACAGAGGTTAGCTAAATTGCTCAAGGTCATATGATAATAGTAGGGATTACTATTTATTGAGCCCTTCGTGTGCACCAAATGCCTTGCTAGGGACTTAAACAACACAGCATCCTGCTATCTGCTTCATCCACATGGCTGGCATATTTTCTCTTCATAGCTGCCTTATGTTAGCCTCATGTTACAGATGAGAACACTGAGGCTCAGAGCGGCTGGGTCACACTCCCAAGGTTGCAGGGCTCCTGTGGGACCGTCTGGCTTCCCAGCCAGTTCTGTTCTGCGTTACACTGTCTCCAGCCCGTGGGCCGCGGCTTGAGCCAAGACTTTCTGACCTGTGTCTGTGCCACCTCCTGCCCCTGTTCCCAGCACCCGTGGAGTGTCTGACCCAGAAGAGAAAACTTCTCCCCGTGGGTGATTAGCTGCCTCCCAGCTCATCCGCCCTCCTATTACCACTGGCTGCTGTGTTTGGCTTTAATTGACAAGAGGAGAGAGGGGTGACAAAAAAGGGAAGAAACCTCATTACGTGGGAAAAGAATTAGTGGTTTTAGTGGCTCCACAGCATCCCCAGATGTAGCCGGCTTGGTCTCTAATTGCTGTTCTCCACCGCTTTTCTCCTAGCGCTGGAATATTAAGCCCATTCAACAGCACAGCGGATTGAAAGGACTCGGGGACCTCTTGACCTAGCAGGGAGGGGCGGGAGGGCCTCTGCCAGCCCGTGAGGGACAGAGGGAGGGCCCTGCCTGAGCCAAGAGGCCCACCTCTGTCTGGGGCCACCTCGGTGCCCATCAGACATCATCGCGAGGCCTTAAATCATCATGGCCTCAATAAAGCCTGCGCCCCCGGGGCCAGTGATGCTGCTGCCGCGGGCTGGCGGGAACAGTCACACACGGGCGTCCACCAAGGGATACTCTCTTCCCTAACGAGATGCAGTGGCCTGCTTCCGGCATGAGGGAGGCCCTGTGGAAGGCAACGGAGATGGGGGAGAAGACGGGAGGAGGAAAAACAAGAATCCAATTAAACCCTCAATTCGAGCAGAGTAAATGAATTTGACTTTAGGTGATCAAGAGGGAGAAAACTTCTAATTAGACACACGGCGATGCCGGGGCTGAGCACGCTCGTGACCCGCCCTCACGCCCGCCCCCGTCACTTTTTAGATAAATGTTAAGGATTAGAAAGAGATGTAATTAAAATCCGTCAATCCCATGCACGAGCTGCTGATGGGGTCGGAGGACAGCTCCTCACCCACCCTTGCCTTTGTCATCAGCTCCGCCCCCTCCCAGCTCCTGCGCTCCGATTGGCTTCTGCAGCCAGCCAATCCCCTTCGAGCAGGAGGAAGGCTGGGGCGGGAGGGGCGGCCTTGGGGTGCGCCCTTCCTCGAAGGCCAAGAGAGGGTTGGGGAACAGAGCTTATCTGGCCTAGGCAAATTGGCCAGAGGTTGCAGACTGAGGCCCTTGGACAAAGTCAGGCCCACAGATAAGTTAAAAAAAAATTGAAATGCATTTATGGCACTGCAAAATCTAGACATTTTACATAAATAAATGTTTGAATTTTCTGGTTTCTTTTGAAAAATCAAAGATCTGGCAATACTGGGCCTGTATTCTCACACAGCAACAATCAGCTGCAGTTGAAGAGTGGCTGCCCATTTAGATAAGATGCTAGGGTCCCACTCATGACATCTCTGGTCTGGCCTGATTCACTCATCTGCTGGCCTTGGAGAGGGCGGGTCACCAGCGTGCTCAGCCCAGGATCGCGGGTGTCTAATTAGAAGTGTTCTCCCTGTTGGCATCTGAGTTTTGCAAGCTCTGATCTAGGTCTTCAATCTCTAGGTGAAGGGACGTGCCCAAAGGCCTCTCTCTGCTCTGGCTGCTGCAACCCTTGGTGTCCTCCCCCTCCATAGCACCTCTCTGGTGTGTGATAGTGAATCCACCTGTCCCAGGGGGCTGTGAGCTCCCTAAGAGCAGAGCTCGGGTCTCATTTGCCCCGTCTCCCTGGGGTGCTCAGCACAGGGCCTGGCCTGGGGAGACACCCAGCAAATGTGAGCACATGCTGGGGCAGGACCTTGGTCACACACGGGAGTGATCAAGGACATCTTTGCCTCTTCACCAGGTTTTCTTTGCATCTCTCTCTCTTGCCTCCCTTTGCCTTCCTTTCCCAGGCCCCAGCCTGCTTTCTGGGGAGCATTTACAGCAAGGTGTTTGGGAATCGACACATCGCCACCGCCAGGGAATTCATCCTGCAGCGCAGGAAGAGAAGCCACACCTAACATGCCAGAAAGATGGGCTAGTGGTGGTGGGATTTCAGCATAGAACAACAGATAAGTCTGTGGGAAGATCATTTTTGAAAGCGAGGTCTACCATGGGCTGCATGGGCTGTTCAGTGACACATACAGCCCATGATTCATGCTGTGCTCAATCCACTTCCCTGACTTGGCTGCCACCCAGTGTCACAGGGCAATTCACCTGACCCAGCTGAGCTTCAGTGTCTTTGTATGAAACACGGTGATGATAATGCCTTCCACACATTTCTTAAAAAGTTAAACTTTCCACATGGCCCAGCAATTCCACTTCTGGATATCTATCCAAGAGAAATGAATGCATACACCCACCCAGAACTTCCACAAAAATGCTCATAGCAACATGACTCATCGTAGCCCCAAATTGAAAACAACTTAAAGTATATCACTTCGTTGTGAATGGATAAACAAATGTGGTACATCCACGCAGTGGAATACTATTCAGCCCTAAGAACGAATGAACTGCTGATACACACTGGAACGCGGCTGGACCTCAAAAACACTATGCTGCATCGAAGAAGCCAGCACGAGAGACCGCATATTGTATGATTGTCTTTATGCAAAATGTCCAGAAAAGGCAAATCTACTGAGGCGTAAGTTAGATTAGTGGTTGCCTGGGGCAGGCGGAGGGTGGGAACAGGGATTGGCCTCAGTGGGCATGAAGGATCTTACCCGGTGATGAGACTGTCCTAAAACTGATGGATGAAGCTGGTTATACTTGGTAAATTTACTAAAAATCATAGCTTTGTGAACTTGAAGTAGGGAGATTTTATGAAATGTGAAATATTCCTCCATGAAATTGTGAAAAATTACCTTCTGCACAGGGTGGTGACAAGATTCAAATGAGATGGGACTCACACGGTGCCTGGTTCAGTCTTTGGCATTTCACTGGTGCTTCACAAATGTTAGTTTTGCATTTTCCCTCAATCTGAGCTGTCTTTGGCTCAGGATAGTTTCAATGATTGGGGCAAAACAGCCTGTGATTTCTGGTGTTTGTCTGAGGCACTGCCTTAAGGACACCCTGGGGCTCACCCCTCCAGGCTCCATTAGCCACCTGGCCCCTCCGTCCTTTCTCTCCAAGGTCCCTACACCTGCCTCTCCTGTGGCCTTCTCCACCCTGGCTCTTACCACCTCTTTTTGTGACCACCTCTGGCCAGGCTTTGTCCTTGCCATGGGTTCTGCCTCTTCCTCATTTGTCTTACGCAAGCTTTTGGGCTGCTCTCTGAGGGTCCCTGCACTCACAGTCACGGCCTGAGGGAGGAAGCCGAAGCCGTCAACTGCAGGCACTGTGGTTGGTCTCCTCCCTCTCTCTGACTTCACTTTCTTTTGCTCCACTTCAAAATGACTTCCTCCCTGGCCCTAGAACTAACTTTCGGTGTTCCACCTCTGCACTTTGGCCTGTGCCGTCCTCCTGCCCAATGGCCTTTCAGCGGCTCCAGATCTGATGGCCACACTCTCGTCTCGGCATGGACATCAGGGACAGACGCTCATTCAGGAGGAAGGAAGGGCCTAGGAGCTAAGCAGACCCAGCCAGTTCTAGACCTGACTCTACTGCCTAGCAGCCAAGACACCTCAGTACCCTGAGCCTCAGTTTCCTTACATGTGAAATGGGAGTGGTATTAATACGTAACACACAGAGCTGCGGAGTGTCTCTCTTGCTCACACGATTGTGACGTGCAGGAGTGCAGGATCATGGCCTCACTCCTATCCCTACCCCTCCAGAGTGTAAGATCCTGGGGACCTAACACAGAGCTGGCACAGGGGTACATTCCAGGGCCAGTCTGTGAATGAATGAATGAGTGAGTGGTTGGGTTTTTCCCTAGCGCCTGGTGTGTGTTTGGTAAACATCCCTCCCTCCCTGCTGTCTGCATTTTTTCCAGCAAGCACCACTTGGGTGCCCAGCGTGTGCTGGTGTTGGGTGTGGGGTTTCACTTGTATAAGCAGATGTAGTCATTCATTCATTCATTCATTCAACTTCTGATTCCTGGGGTGTCCTTTTCTGCCAGGCAGTATTCCAGTGGGGACAGAGCAGAGAGCAGGACAAATGTCCCTGCCTTCATGGGCTCTTTTCAAACATGGGGAGAAAGATGACAAACCATAGTAATAACCATAACTAACCAAGCGGACCACCTCGTGTGTCACTGGCAATGAGTCCTGGAGAGAAATCCAGCAGGGAACGGGGTGGTGGTGACAATTTTGAAGAGGGTGTCAGGGCAAGCCTTCCAGAGACAACATTGGAGCAGGCACTTGAAGGAGGAGCCATGTTAATATCTGGGGGAGGAGCCTTCCAGGCAAAGAGAAGAGCATGTGCAAAGGCCCTGTGGCAAAAGCCTGTCTGGTATGTATAGAGAGGAGGGGGGTGGTAGGAGGTAAGGACAGTGGGGTGACAGAGGCCATGGTTAGGATTTGAGCCTCTGTCCTGGTGAAAGGAAAGCCACTGAGATGTTTTAAACAGTGGAATGAAGTGATCAGACTTATGTTTTCAAAGGATTCCCCTGGCTGTTGTGCTGAGAACAAACTGTGGTGTACTAGCAGCTAGCATTTACCAAGGCCTTGCCCTGTTCCAGTCACAACTCCAAGCCATTTAGACACTTTGACTCATTTAATCTTTGCTACAACCCTGTGAGTTGGATACTGCTGTCCCCATTTTAAAGAGGGGATAGATAAGGCTCTGAAAAGCAATTTGTCCAAGCCCACACAGCCTGCAAGCCTGTGAGCTGGGGTTGGACCCCAGACAGCAGTCCAGCCCGACCCCCATGTGCTTACCACTGCCCGGCACAGCCTCTGGGTGGGGCAGAACAGGGCTGCGAATTCACACAGATCTGAGGGCAAAGCCTTTCTGCACTTAAGAGCTGTGTGGCCTTGGACCAGTTACTTGACTTCTCTGTGTCCTGACATCCTCATCTGTACACTGGAGATAATAATGCCAACCACAGAGGCCGCCAAGATAAGACAAGGTCATGTGGGCAGAATTCTTTGTGTGGCGGGGTAGGATTCAATACATGGTAGCTTTGCTTTGTGAGCCGCGGCCTTGGCTGCTCAGCCTGGCCCCTGCCATCCAGCCCTCCTGCCCCCAGCAAGGGGTGCAACGACCTTTAAAGATGGTGTCTTACCGTGGAGACTTGGCTCAGCCCCTCCCTTTCTCTGAGCCTCAGTTTGCCCTTCTGGAGAGAGGAAGTGCCCGGGGGGTGCTGGCCTGGTTCTCTCCTGGCTCTGCAGTTTAGTGGCTGCCCGTGGTAGCCTTTGCCTATCCCCCTCCCCCACCCCCTGCCACCTGCCCCATCCCTGCAGTTCTGCCCCAGGGCCCTGAGCAAGTAGAGCCCCAGCCCCTGACCCAGGGCCGTGCTGCTGGGGAAGCCGTCAGGCCTTCTCGCAGCCAGAGACATTTAAACCCTTTGCACGTAGGGGCTCCATGGAGAGAACTGCCTGTGTGGCCAGGAGCTACGCCGCCCCAGCCTGCCTGAGACCCCAGGGGCCCGAAGCAGATGGCTTCTCTCGGAGTCTAATTATCCACCCGCCCAGAGCCCCAGACAGGCCCTTACCGCGACAGTCATCGTCCGTCTTCCTCGCCCAAGTTCAATGTTGCCCTGGAAAGGAGGCAGAAGAAAGGAGGGCAGCGGGCAAGCTGACCCACCAAGGCAGAGGCCAGCGGGCTGGAGGATGTCCCAGGAACCCACCCAGGGAACGTGTTTGCGTTGGGAGGAGGTGCCCCACTCTGGAGTCAGGTGCTGCTCTGGTCCTGACTCTGATGCTTCCCTAAGAGGTTGCTCAAACCTCCTGGGCTGCTCTTTTGCTGTCTGTAAAATAAGGTGCCCTGTTAGTCTGTTCCTCCTGGGGTGGGGGAGTGGCTGTCAGAAGAAGGCCTGGGGCGTAGCTGATGGTGAAAGATCATCCCCTGATTATCCTTCCGTCATGGCACTGGCCATGCTGACTGATGACTGTGGTTTCTGTGTCTGTCTTCCACCAGCCTGGGTGCCTGAGAGGGCTGGACCTGTGTCTGATGACATCTATTGTCCCCAGTGCCCTGCACACAATGTGGTACATAGTTGGTGCTCAATAGTTGGGTGCTGAAATAAAAAAATGATGGCAAAAATTTGCCACTGAGTATTTATTTTTCTCTCCTCTCAGGTTGTGGTCAGGGCTACTCCTTGGCTAAATTGAGATGAATGAAGGTTGTCTCTGAGCCCTTCCCACTCTACTTTCCATGTCCTTCTTGCTCTTCAGTCCACATCACCTGTCCTCTTCTATCATCAGGCAGCTATCATGGAGGAAATGATTAGTGGATCTGATTTATACTAAGGTGAAAATGACTGATAGGACTGTCTTTTTTTTTTTACGTTTCTGTAACGGACAATCTCTAATCCATAGGAATGAAACTTAATGGCCCAACTGCAGGCAGTCCTGTGCCTCTTTCTTCAGCCTCATCTCCTGGTACCCATGTTTTTGTTCTTCCTCCTCTCGCCCTCTTCTGCATTTCCAGTTCCACCACACTGCATAATTCAGTGGCTCTTCAGAACTTCAGAAGTGATCCCAGCCACTCAATATGGGGTGAGACAGATGGCCCTCCAGCCTCTGCTTGAAACCCCCAATGACAGGTTGCCCAAGTGATGGGGAGCTCACTAACTTAGAGGCAGCCCCTTCCTTTACTCTGACTGATATTGAAAGTCCTATTAGACCATTCTGCCCTTCTCTGCCCTCTGGAGGCAGAGTCGAATGGAGTACGTTTGGCCCTTTCTCATCACAGCCCTTCCCCTAAATAAAGAACTTCAGGCTTTCTGCTCCCTGAGTATGTCCAGAAGGCACTTTGCCAACTCTGAGCCTTTGCTTTTTCTCACTCTCTGGCCCTCTGGCCCCAAGGTCACTTTCCAGTCTGAGACTATATTCTGCTGTTGGTTTATTTGTAGAACAAATATGATGCACGGCACCCTGAGCCCAGTGAATTTAAGGTTCTTTCCCAGCTCTGATCCTCAAAAAGCCCTTTGAGGAATGGGTTTGGAGAGTCCTGGCTGTCCACATTAGCTGAATAACAGCAGCTAATGTTCACTGAGTGCCCACGCTATGCCAAACACTGCTAGTGGTAGAAGGAGCTTTTCGCATATTGGCATATTTTACAAACAGTCCTCCCAGCAGTGCCACAGAACAGGCGCTGTCATTAGCTCCACTTACAGATGGGAAAACTGAGGCACAAGGAAATTTTGTAATGTTCTCAAGGCCAAATAGTTAAAAGTAAGCAGGACTTGAGCTCAGATTATATGATTGCATAGACCACACTCTGACTGCCAGGATCTGCTGAGCATCTGCTCTGCCACCACTGTATGCTTGAGTGTGTGCACGCGCGCACACACGCACACACACGCACACACGCACACACACGCACACATGCATACACACGCACACAGACAGAGGAAAAGGTCATTCACCACCTGCCTCCTGTGGTGGACCAGGCTGTCGCAGGCTGAGACCTGGCTTCAGTGTCTATTCTATAAGAACCAACCACTCATGGCTTTTGCACATACAACTTGGACCCACACCCTGTGCTGAACTCAGCCTTGTCTCTTAGTTACAAATGTCCGTCCCACCTTTACTCACCTGGTCAATTCCTATTCATCCTTCAAGGCTCAGCTCCGATGTCACCTATTCCAGGAAGGCTCCCTGATACCCCCTTCTCTCTGTCCTGCCACAGAGCCCCGGGAGCACCCAGCCTCAAGACACCTACCACGCTGTCTCCAAATTAGCTCCTCAACGGTAGGGAGATATTTCTTGTTCTCTTTTGTTCTCCAAGACCCAGAACAGAGGCTGGCACCTAGTGGGTGCCCAATAAATGCTGGATGTAACTGAATGCAGTAGCCATGGAACGTTGGAAATACCACTGATCTTCTAAGCCTTTGCTTCCACATCTGTAAATCAGGAATAATAATAGCTTACTCTGGGTTTTCTTTTTTTTTTTTTGATGCTCCCTGTTGAGACTAGATGTGTAGATCATTTGTAAATTACAAAGACTGTGCACTTGAAACATGTCACAGAGTTGATGATGATTCTTTATAACAGGTACTGTGACCCAGCACAAGTGCTCTTAGCTCTCTGAGCCTCAGTTTCCTCCTCTGTAGCGTAGCCAAGCTCTGCCAGCTGCACGAGTTTGTTGAGGATGAAATGCAATGGCCTGTATTATACAACTGCGAGCCACCCAGATGGAAGAACTGGCTGTTTTCCATCAACAAAGTCTTGGAAGCCAACCTGCTTCGGCTTGGGCAGGGGAGCTAGCCCTGAGCAGAAGCGTTTTGCTCCTTCCCTTTTGAGATGGAGAAGAACAAAGAAGAAAACAGAAAGTGAGACAGAGAGAAAAATCTATTGCTCTGTGGTCCCAGCATCCCTGAGCGAAGATCCACACGCATGTGACAAAAGTGCTGGGCAGCTCTGGGGGACCAAGAAGCTTGTTCCAGCCAGAGGAATCTCAACCGGAAGCTCATGATCACATAGGAGGAGCCCCGAAGGCTTTCGATGCCAAACTTGCCCGAAGTCATAGAACTAGATCATCTGGGAATGTCTGAGCTGTAAGAGACAGCCCTGCGTGCAAGCCCAGAGAGGCCAGAGACGCGCTGCCACTGCTGTCTGCTGTCAGGTGGATCCCTTCCATCTCTTCGTCCTGAGACCCTCCTCCTGACACATGGCCTTCCTCTTCAGAGCTCTTCCTGCTATTTATTGGGGGCGGGGATAGAACTTCATTTTGTATGTAACCAAAGAAATAAGGCATTCTTCTAAGTGTTTTATAAATGTCAGAGCATTTAATTCTTATGACAACCCAATGAACCCCATTTTACAGATCAGGAAACTGAGGCCCAGGGCTGTTACACAGCTGGTGGGTGACAAAGCTGGGATCCTAACTCAGGTGATCTGCTCCGGAGTGAAGATGAGGCTTGCTCCCCAAACGCTGGGGGAGTGGCCGGGCCGTGCGGAAATCTGACCTGCCAGGGGAGCGAGGGAAGCTGTGCCCAGGGGCCCTCACCGAGCCCAGGGTAGATTCAGGACTTAGGGAGTGTGGAGCCTGTGTAGACCTTGCTTCCCTGGCTAGAATGGGGAGCCCTGAAAAGGCGATGGGGACCCCATGTTCTGATGAGCCTGGGCCCAGCTGGAGCAGTGAAGGGGTGGCGGTCCCTGTGGGAAGCCTCCGTTGCCTGGGCGTCCATCTGTGACAACTAGACATCTGGAAGAGACCAAGCAAAGGCTCCATGTGTGGAGAGCTCCCTGGTTCCCTCTGGCTCCCCGAGCTGGCCCCAGGGCCCCAACGCACCTGTTTTCTCTGCCAGAATTGTGCCACCTGGCCCCAGCGCCCTTCTGCCCCACCATTTCCAAGGCTGTTTCTGGTCTCAACTTGATCCCCTGTGTGGTTCTCAGTCCCCAGGTGAAGTCGTCTTCCCTGTTGTAAATTCTCAGAGCGTCCAGAATGTTTCACTTGCATCTCTTTAATCTCACCTGTAATTAAATGATTCATTGTGCAGCTGTAATTTTAAAAATAGCTTTATTGATCTGCACACGTTTAGGGTCTAAAATGTGGTAATTTTTGACACATATAGTCACTCATTAAACCATCGCCACGATCAAGATAATGAACATATCCATCTTCCCTGAAAGGTTTCTCATGACTCTGTAATCCCTCCTTCCCCCTGAGGCTCTCCCCCGATGCCCTTCACAACTGATCTGCTTTCTGGTTTGCCTTTTCTAGAATTTCATACAACTGAAATATTCTACAGTATATTCACTTTTTGGCTTCTTTCACATATCATAATTATTTTGAGATTCATCCCTAGTGTTGGCTATAGTTCCTTTTTATTGCAGAGTAGTACTTCATTGTAGGAACATGTCACAATTTGTACATTCATCCCTTGTTGATGGATATTTGGGTTGATTTCAGGTTTTAACCATTGCAAATAAAACTGCAATAAGCATTCGGGTACAAGTCTTTGTGTGGGTATACGTTTTCATTTCTCATATATGGTTGGTGTGTGTTAGCACTTTAAGAGATCGACAAATTCTTTTCCAAAGCGGTTGTACCATGTTACACTCCCACCTGCAATGTATGGGGGTCCCTCTTTAGCTGCTTCCTCGCCAATACTTGGGATGGTCAGTTCTTTTAATTACAGCTACTAGAATAGATGCACAGTGGCACCTCTTTGCGGTTTTAATCTGCGTTTCCCTAATGATTACTGATGTTGAGCATCTTTCATTTGCCCATTTGCCGTCCATTTATCTTCTTTGGCAAAATGTTGGTTCAAATGCTTTGCCCATTATTATTATTTTAAAAACCAGGTTGTTTATGATTTTAAGGTCTTTCTTCATCACTGAAGGCTCTATGAAGTTAGGGATCATGTCTGCTCTGCTCACTGGTATAGGTGAGACTCCAAGGGCCCAGCATGGAGATGGGTATACAGTTGCTGCTCAATAATTGTTACATGAATGAATGAAGGAAGGGTATGTCTGTGTGTGGCTGGGGTTGACCAAATATGCCTGTAGCAGGGTCAGGAGCACAAGCAGGGCCTTGGGGAGGGGCCATTAGGGTTGATGAGTTGAAGTAGAAGAGGAGAGATTAAGGTGAGGCTAGAGAAGCTAAACCTGGGTCCCTGGGAAGATCCCTCCACCCCCAGCTCAGGGACCTCTGGGGTGGTCAGAAGCTTTTGTGGTGAGCTAGTTCTGCCCAAAGTGTCAGGGACTTCTGGGGCCTATTGTGGGCCCCAGCTTATCCCTGTCTGTTATCAGGTCCCCCTAGACACCTAGAGCCTTGTCCCAAAGGGGTAACTGACTTGCCAATGGCAGGACTGGCAAGAGGCTCAGTGGAGGTTTGGGGGCAGCCTCAGTCACAGTGGCATGCCCTGCCCAACCCGAACAGTCGCAGACTCTGAACATAAAATGGGGTCGCCTCGAGGGCTGAGCTGACCCTGTAACAGAAGCCACCAAAGGCTCCCTACAAGATGAGGCGGAAGCTCATGGGGAAACCCCTCGGGGAAGTCTGAAAGCCAAGGCTCCCTCCCCCGTCCCCTCCCTTCTCCCCAGAGAGAGGTCCCACGCTCATGAAAGGCACTGCATTTAAACTTTCAGGGTTATTTCCAAATGCGGTTTTATATCGGCCACTGGGCTGAGGGTAGGTGGCAAAGGAGTTAATTAGTTAGGAGCAAATATTTAATACAGGCCACAAGGCTCTGTAACTTGGCTTTGCTATCTTCTTCCTTTTTTAAAATTTTTTTTATATTAAATTATTATGTACAGAATAGTTGTACATCCTTGTAGGGTACATGTGATGTTTTGATACAGGCATCCAATGTGAATTAATCAAATCAGGGTAATTGGGGTATCCATCACCTCAGGCATTTAACATGGTTTTTAATGTCTAGTGAGCCTCAAAACAAGGAAGATTTGAAGGCTCAGACTCACCCTTCCTGGGGCTGAAGGCGAGAGAATGATGGTCTCACCACCTGCCTGCCCCTGCCAGGAACCCACCGTCCTCTCCCCGAGCCCCACAGCCCCAGCTCTGCAGAGGACCAGGAGGCTCCAGAGGGGCAGATTTGAGCTCAACAACCCTGGGGGAGCTCAGCTCCCAGCAGCCTGGATCAGCAATCACCCCAAATTCCAGTTAAGTAGAGGGCAGAGCAATGATGCCGTCTTGCGGATGAGGAAACCAAGGCAGAGATAAATAACTGTGGTGATCATGGTGATCAGCCGCACTGGTCACCAGGTGTTTCTGACTCTCCATTTTTGGGCACATGGTCGGGGCGTACTTCCTGGCCCCCTTACTGTTAGATGGAGGTCATGTGGCTACTCTGACCTATGAGCTGGGAGCTGAAGTGATGGGAGTCAATTCTAGGCTAGAGCACGTAATTGCAGCTACCAGGCCTTCCAGAACATTCTTTCCCTCTGCCATTGCAACCCGCAATGTGAGAGATGATGGCCGCCATAAGATTGGGTTACTGAGAATGACCTGGGCAGAGCTGCCAGCTGACCTGTGATGGACATGAAGTGTGAGTGAGAAATTAGCCTCTGTGCTGGTAAGCCACTGAGATTTGGGGGCTGTTGGTTACTGCGGCATCATCAGGCCCGTCCTGACAGATACAGAAATAAAGAGCCCATGTGTAGGGCATGCCACGAGTCAACTACATGGAATATCTCACTCGATCCCAACAGCACTTCCATAAAGCAGAGGACATAGCCATCATTGCTGTGTCATCATTATTGTTTTATAGATGAGGAGACAGATGGGAGAGGAAATTGGTCCACCTAAAGTCACCCAGTTGAGCCAGGATTTGAACACAGATCTCTGAACCCACAGTCCATGCTTTTTCCAGTAAACCACTGTGCAGGGTCCGAATTGCCCAATAACCAGTACAGTGGGTCAGGATTTGAACCCACATCCATTTATCTCAAAGCACATGATCTTAGCCCATATGCCCTGTTTCTCCTTTTGAACTGATGGGTGTCCGCCCAGCAATCAGGCAAGGGGCCCTCCCTACAGGTGGAGACCACCCAGCTTGACAAGTGGAGGTGCCCTTGTGCGGATTGGGAAAAGGCACCTCTTGGTAGGTATAGGGCAGACCGAAGTTCAACCCCCTACCCTTTGCCTTGGCTGGCCCCGGGGACAGGGAACCGGCTGCACACCTGTCCCTGGCAGCCCTGAGGGCAGGGTGTTATGGGAGATGCTAAGGATTTAGACTCTGCCTCCAGGTCAGTTGTGAGTCCGTGGGGGCAGGGCAGTGGCTGCAGCTGACTTGGGCTTCACGGAGGATGAGCTGAGGAGCAGGAAAAGGAGCTGCGGAGAGTCAGGTTGGGATGGGGCGGGTGGAGAGGAAGGGCCTGGACCGCAGCAGAAGCAGTGGGGGTGGGGGGAGCAGTGGGAGAGTCAATGACTTAGGAGGAAGAGTGGACAGGACTTGGTGACTAAGAAAAGAATCAAGGAAGTGACCAGTTTCTGGCTTGGGCAACGAGGTAGGGGCTTGGGGTGGTGGTAGCACAGGGAAGGGGTGCACAGAAGGAGGAAGCCCCATCTTGGGGGTGAGGGAGGAGATGGATCAGTTTTGTAGAGGTTGATTTAGAAGTGCTCTTTGAACTTTGAAAAGATAACCCTGCAAACTCGTGTCTTCCCTTTTCTCGGAGAACAGGCCCAATTCACTCTATTGTCTCCTATGTGCCTCAGTTTAGGTGTTTGAACACTCTCCCTGTTGTCTCCACCCCACCTGAGTCCTGCTGCCAGAACTGAGCATAGGACTGCCAGGATGGCGTGGTGGCGCTGGGTAGAGGCCATCCCCTCTGTCCTTCTGTGCTGAGTGTGCACTGGTTTTATTGACAAATGTGTGACACTCCTGATTCATCCTGAGTGCAGTTAACAAGGCTCAGTCTTTTCACTTGTGCTCTCCTTGCTAAGATACATCCTTCCCCTGACCCCTGCCCCATATCGGTCACTTCTGAGGTGTGACTTTAAAACCTTCTGACCTCACCTCTCACTCCAGCCACCACAGCTGCCAGTGCCACGCAGACGTTGGGCAGCTTTGTGTGGTGTCATCGGAAAGAACGTGCCTCTCTGACGCCCCTTTCGGAGATGTCCATGGACGCCCTCTGACTCATGATCGCCTGCGAGTGTCGGGGAAGCTGATGCCGGCAGAGCCACCTGGATCAGCGAGGGGCGGGGGCTGATGAACAAATGCTCCGCTTGGACAAGACCCCTCGGACAGTAATTCCATGACATATCCTTGCACAGGGTTTCCTCCCTCCCCGTTTCACTCTCCCCGTCCTGCTCTTCCGTTCCCTGGAGCCACTTCCCAAGCGGACTACCTGTGCAAACCTCGTCTTGGGCTCTGCTTTGGGGGAAGCCAGGTAAGACATCTCAGTCTTTTCTAACACTTTGATTGTTGGCTCCTTGGATGAGAGGACAAGACCGTTATCCAGATTCCATGAGACCCGAATCCCAGATGGCCTGGCACCCGGCAGAGGGGTCAGGTCAGAGGATCAGAGGGCTGATCCTGCCACATAGTTTTATTTCCAAAATGGAGGAGTAGAGTCTGTTTCCTTTGGTCACTCAATAAGTCTCCTTGAGGGCCTGAAAAATTTTCATTTGCTTCTGGAAGCTTCTGGATGCTTCCTTTTCAGGTTTGACCTGAAAATTAAAAAAAATATATTAGTGAGTAACTCCAGTTTCACTTGTTCCTTCCCAGGTCTCTGAGCTTGAAGAAAAAACAATCTAGAGATTGTGTTTTTCAGCAGAATTACAAAAAGGACACTGGGCTGTCAGCTAGGCAGGAGGCTGGGAGGGAAGAGGGGAGAGGATGCTCCCCACTGGGAAGGAAATAAAGAGAACAGCTTGTCAGAGTCTGGGGAGAGGCACTGGGCACCTGCAGTGGGCGTGGAGAGACACCCTGGCTTCTCTTTGCATCTTGGGGCGGCCCAGGGCGTGAGGCAGGCGCAGCGAGGAGCAGGCAGAGATGCAGGGCTGGGGGCCGAGGAAGGAAGAGGCCAGTTGGCAGAAAGACAGGAGGGCCAGGTGGGGGGCGAGGTGGTGTGGGGGCTGCTGTGCCGTGTTACCGTCCTCCCTCCAGCCCATGGCAGAGGAAGGGGGAAGCACAGGAAGGCAAGGCCCAGGAGAAGGGTCTTCGGGGCTGACAAGATACAGTCACAAATCCTTCTTGATTCACTAGTGCATCAGAACCAGGGACAGGCGACCATGAGGATGTGGAAACAGCGCTGGTTTGAGTCTCAGCTCTGCCACTTATGAGCACAGGACCTGCCACTTAGGCTGTCTTAGCCTCAGTTTCCTCATCTGCAAAACAGGAATAATAATGTGCCCCCCACAGGGCTGTTGGGGGGTGTGATGCTTAATTTTATGTCTCAGCTTGGCTGGGCCATGGTACCCAGGTATTTGGTCAAACACTAGTCTGGATGTTGCTGTGCAGGCTTTATTTTTTCTTTTAGATGAGATGAACATTTACATCAGTAGACCTTGAGTAAAGCAGCGTCCGTCCATGATGGGGGGGGGGTCTTGTCCAATCAGTTGAAGGCCTTAATAGAAAAAGACTGATTTCTCTGAAGAAGAAGGAATCCAGCCAGAAGACCACTTTTGAACTGAGCTGCAACATCAGCTCTTCCCTGGGACTCCAGCCTACCCTACAGATTTTGAACTTGCATGAGCCAATTCCTTGAAATCAATCAATCTTTCTCTGTCTCTGTCTCTCTTTCATAAGCTCTCTACACATATTGTTTCCGTTTCTCTGGAGAACCCTAATACAGGAGGATTAAATGATAAAAAAAAAATGGCAGATGCCAGACACAAAAGAGTATAGACTGTGTGATTCCATTTCTATGAAATTCTAGGAAAAGCAAATCTAATCTACAGTGAACAAAAGTAGATCTGTGGGATGGGATGAGGATGGGAGCACGGGAGCATGGATTGCACATGGGCACAGGGAACTTTCTGGAATGACAGAATGAGAGGTGGTTGCATGGGCACACCCATGTGTTAAAACTCATTAAATGGTACTCCTCAAAATGGGTGCCCTTGGTGCTGGGACAGCTGGACATCCACGTGCTGAGTGAAGCCAGACTTATCCTCACATGATACATGAAAATTATTAATTATTTAAAATGAACCTGATATCTACACGTAAGAGTTGAAACTGTAAAGCCCTTAAAAGAAAGTATAGGAGTAAATCTTTGTGACCTTGGGGTAGGCAAAGCCATCTTAGGTATGAAACCAAGAGCACAAGTGACAAAAGAAAAAATAAATAAATTGGATTCCATCAAAACTGAAAACTTCAAAGAACACCATGAGAAAAGTGAAAGAACAACTGACAGAATGGGAAAAAATAACTTCAGATCTTGTATCTGATAAGGAACTTGTCCCTAGAATATATAAAGAACTTTTACAACTTAGTAATGAAAAGACAGATAACCCAATTTAAAAATGAGCAAAGTATCTCAATAGACATTTCTCCAAAGAAGATGCACAAATGGCCAATAAGCAGATGACAGGATGCTCCACAGCCGTAGCCATTAGGGAAATGCAAATGAAAACCACAGCAGGGTGCCACTTCACACCCAGTAGGATGAGTGTAATTAAAAAGACCAATAATAACGTGTGCTGGTGAGGATGTGAAGACCTTGGAACCCTCCTACATTTCTGGTGGGAATTGGAAATGATGCAGTTGCCTCAGAAGGTCACACACGGAGTTACCATGTGACCCAGCAACTCTACTCCTAGGTATTAGAACCAAGAGAAATGAGAATGTATGTCCACACAAAAACTTGTACATGAATGTTTGTGGCAACATTATTCATAGCAGCCCAACATGGAAACACAGAATGAATGACTAAATAAAACGTGACATATCCATATGATGCTGTGTCATCTGGCAGTAAAAAGGGATGAAGGACTGATACACACTACCACGTGGATGAACCCTGAGAACATTACGCTAAGTGAAAGACGCCAGACACAAAAGGTCACGTGCTGTATGATTCCACACGCATGACATGCTCATAACAGGCAAATCTGTGGAGGCAGAAAGTAGATTAGCCTAGGGCTGGGGGTGGGGGTTGGAAGAAATGGGGGAGACTGCTTACAGGTATGGATTGGGTGGGAGAGGAGACGAAATGTCCTAAAATCGATTGTGGTAATGGTTGCACAACTAAGTGCATATACTAAAAAACACTGACTTGTACATTTCACGTGGGTGAATTGTATGGTAAGGTGTGTAAATTATATCTCAATAAAGCCCTTAAATGGGTGCATTTTGTTGTACACAAATCGTACCTCAGTGGAGTTGAGTAGAGATTCGTGTGTCTGTGTGTGTGTGTGTGTGTGTGTGTAGACATATAGCAGGCACTGTTGTGATTTTTATTTTCTGATGAAGGTGTCAAGAAACTGAGGTTCAGAGAAGCAAAGTGACTTGCCTTAAGGGAGGAGCCAGGACTCACAACTCTCTTGAGTCTCATGCAGATGCAAAGCACCCAGGTTGGTTAGCTTTGGTAGTGGTGTCACCGGGAGTGTGGGGACATAAGCAGGGGCAGCAATTTAGGACATGCTGCCAGGGCCCCACATCTGCTGCTGGGGTCAGGAGGGACTCGGGAATCACTTGCAGCTGTCTGGGTCTGCGAGGAGCTCTGTGAGCCACAGAGAATGTCCTTAAGAATCAGGCCTTGCCGGGATGCAGTGCAGGGAGGCCATGCCAGGTGCCAGACCCAGCTGGACGCTTTGCATTAATTACTGCATTGAGCACCGTGTTGACAGCACCCCCGAGGGCGGGTACCGGTCCTCCTCCACAGTACAGAAGAGGCAACAAAGGGCCTCGGTGACTCACCCAAGGTCAGTAGCCATTCTGCCAGCTAGTCGTGCCCATGGCAAGAGCCAGGGCCTACATGATCCTGGTGTCTAGAGGCCTTGGGTCTCAATCTGGATTGGGCCATTCCTCTCGGATGCCACAAGCCCCCTTCCAGGCCCTGGGGCAGCAGTACACCCCCACCCCAGATTTGCTGCAGAAAGGCCATTCTTCCAGAGCCTCCAGGGCACCCAGGAGTTGGGATGTTTCTCTTAAGATGGCTAGTGTCTCAACCTGGGGCGGTGGTTGTCCCATAGAACATGGACCTGGGTCTGTTGCCTGGAAGCTATGTGGGAGGCCAAGGCCTACAGCCCGTCTGGAAGGCAGAGTCTGGGTCCAGGCAGCGAGCTGCTGCAGTCTGCCTCAGCTGGCCTTGTTAGGGCCGCTGGCCTTGGTGACAGTGCAGGGTCTAGCTTTAGGAGATTCAGTTTCCTTGGAGAGCAGCCTCTGAAGCTGTTGGGCAGAGCGGGGCCCATGGAAAGGGTGGCTAACACCGGCTCTCTTTCAGCCCAGAGAAGGCTGGCCCGGCAGAGCCCTCCTGCCACGAGAGCTATTTTTAAAGAGCTTCTCTCTCCCCGAGGGTCTCCGGTTTTCTGATGTCGGCTGTTTCCTCCCGCTGTCTGGACAAAGCGAGTGGGATTTCAGAGAATTAAGCGGGGATGTGGCTGTGTGACCCTTCATAAACGCCATCGCCGCAGCACGAGGCTTGGAGGCCACACTGGGATCTGTTCCTATGTTTAATTCATGTTCCAGGGGCTTTGGTTCAATGATACATTTATTTCTAGAATGAGAGGAGCGACAGGGACAGACGGGGGCGGTGAGGGATGGGGCGGGGGCAGAGGGGGAGAGAGAGACTTTCTAGGAGAGTTCTCTACACTCTGAGGCCGCTGGACAAAAGAGACTTGCAGGAAGGGACAGAGACTGGGGGGGGAGGGGACGTAAAGAGAGACTGAGGCAGATATAACACACCTGGGTGCGAATCTTGGCTTTACCTTTTACCCGGTTTGTGCCCTCGGATAAACTGTGGGCACAGCCCCAACATGCGAATAATACAAATAGCTAAATCACGGCTTTTGTGTGAGAATCAAAATGTAAGGTATGTAGTTCCTAGAACAGTACCTGGCATACAGTCAGCACTTAATAAATGTTCCTCCCAGACACCTTTTGCCATTATTTCTCTCTCAACAGACTGCTTGCCAGGCGGGGGCAGGGACTGCGTCCTATTCATCTGTGTCCTGGTGCCCGCGTATCCCAGGGGCTCTGTCTGTGCCGACCGCGGAAGGAGCTCAGTTGTGGGCACGTCCCGTCCTTTCCCGAGCGCCAGCCTGTGGGCACAAAGCCGGGCGGGGTGGCCCTGGCTAGTGGAGACACCCCGGTAGAGTGACTCCCGTATTCCCTTCCTGCCTGTGACCCAGGCCTCTGTTGGTCCCCAGAGGTGCCCTAAAGAACCTCTGTCCCTCTACTGGGCTCCCTGATCTGGCAGTCTGGTTGCCATGGAAACCAGTGGTTTCACACAGGACAAAGCACAGGGAGACTGAGCGATGGACAGAAACTTGCAAACACATTATGTAGCATAAAAAAGGATCTGGGAGGCTGTGGGGTGCAATAAAGGTTTCACTGCCACTCGCTTAGGAAAAAAAAAAAAACAACAAAATCACCACAAGCCCCAGCTGGAAAGGGTTTTGTTACCATATTTATATATTTTCTTTTATTCCTTTTTTTTTCCTGTCTTGTTGATGGCTATTTTCTTTTTCCTTGGAGACAGATCCTAGCAAACTGCAGTCCAGGAGAGCTGCTAACTACATTGTCAGCCCCACAGTCCTGTCCTCCTCAAACGTCCTGTCGTTCAAGCTTCCTCTTGCTCCGAGTCCCCTAAAACTTCCTCGGCACCCCTAATGGCACATATCTAACCAGCCCTGCTTTTGCTTCCCAAGGTCACGCCCAGATGGGGCCAGAGGGAAGCAGGGGACAGTGTCCTTGCCACCTGCCCAGGAACTCTAGTTCTTGTGCTGATGGCGGCTTCCTCTGAGGTTAATTCAGTTTCTTATTTTAAAATCCTAGGAGGGTGTGGGACTTCCACTTCTAGCCAAGAGCAAGCAAGGAAGTCCAGATATACCCTCAGACTGGAAACATCAGCAACAAAAAAGATGAAATACACGAAACAACAGTTTTTCAAACTTTGGTCAACAGGCCATGAAAGACGGGCCATGAAAGACTGTGCACCCCGAGAAGGGAAACAAATGAGGGGAGCCCCCTGGTTGTCCTGGGGATGCCTGGAGGCAGGTTCCCGGCAGCAGAGCGGGGACAGGAAGTCCAACAGAGCCCAGCAACCTCCCTCACTGGAGGAGGCAGAGACTGGAGTTTGCGGAAGCCGAGGTAGCTGGAACTTAACAGAATGTAACACCGAGAGGGGAGATTCATCCAGCGGACGTATTATAACCATCCTGTGTGTGTAATAAGAGACCCTTAAAATACATGAAGCAAAAACTGATCGAAGCGAAAGGGGAAACAGAAAAATCTACACTTATAGCTGGAGTGAAAGGGACAGCCTTGCAAAAATAACAGGAAAATACCTAATCCTATAATTTCCCTGGTAATGGATCAATCCTATGAATTCTCTCCCTAGCAGGCACCCTGCAGGAGTTCTGTTTTGCACAATTTCTGAAAAGAGCAGAATGGATGGAAAAGAGATGTAAATCTCTCTCCTCCAAAATTGTTTTTTTGCGAATCTGCTTTTCCAGAGTTCCTGAGTAAACAGCAGAACGAGCTACAGCCTCGACCGTATCTCGAGAACGGACAGAGTCACATCTGCTGTGATAATCCCTTCTCCAAGGAAGGCAGGAAACCAGCTTTTAGACGTTGACATCCTTGTAGCTTTTGTTATCCATTGACAGCCATCACTACTTTTTTTTCTCTTTGTCCCCCTTAAAATCAGCGAGCCACTTGGCCTCACTGCTGGCACCCCCTTCTCTTTCTCTGGGATGCCATGCGGTCTCCCTGCTCTCTTTTCCCCCCCTTTCCCTTCTCCCTTTCTCTCTCTCTCCTCTAAAAGGTTAAAATAAACTTTAAACTTACATCTCAGTTTCTGCGTGAGATATCTTTCTCCACCCGCGCCTTGAGCACCTACTAGCCTTTCCACCCTAACATGGAGATTACAATGCCCCTCTCTCAGTAACTGATAGAACAAGTAAACAGTACGTAAGTAAACAGTAAGGATGGAGAAACTAGGTAATGGGTAGATGCGGTCTCTCCCTGTTATTTCTTACAACTGCATGTGAATCTACAATTATCTCAAAATAAAAAATTTAATTTTAAAAAAGGTGGAAAAAAATAATGACCATACCCAGTGTTGGTGCAGATGCAGAACAGTGAGGATACTCACCATTGCTGATGGGAATGAAAAATGATACAGTCTCTTTAGAACATGTTGGTAGAGGTTTTTTTTAGCAGAGTTAAACAGATACTTACCATATGACTCAACTATTACTGTCTCACTCCCAGGTATTTATCCAAGAGAAATGAAAACATAACATTCATAGAAACACTAGTGTGCAAACGTCAACAGTAGATTTATTTATATTGTCCCCAAACTGGGAACAACCCAAATACCCATCAATAGGCGCCATGGTTGGAGTAGGGGTGGGGGAGGCCTGCAGAGGAGCAGGAGTGGAGTTTGGAGGTGATGGGAACGTCCCGTATCTCAACTCTGGTGCTAATAGTTACGGGATTCTCTACATTTGTGAAAACTCATTGAATTGGACAATTAACATTTGTAAATTTCATTTTCTCATGGTACCTCAACACAACTGATTGTAAAAAGTCCTATGATGGTGAATCTGGAAGAAATCTTGGAAGTTACCTAGTCTGACCCCCTCATTTTAGAAGAGGTGAAAGTCATTTTGAGGATGTGGATGGGGAAGAGAGAGAGTCCAAGAAGTCCCAGACGCCAGCATGTAGGGAGGGTGACAACCGGGCCTGTTTAGCTGGGGCATAGGGGCGTGATGCAGGAGGGACTGGGAGACAAGGCAGGTCCCACGGGAGGGGAGAGAGAGTCCGGAACACTGGACTGCTGTTAGCACTCTTTGTGCAGATTAAGAAAACTCACCTCCTCTGGGTTGACCAGCTGGGAAAAGAGGCCGCCTGTGGGTGGACAAAAGGGGCCGGAATGCACAGCTTGGGGAGAGATTTTGCTCCCACTTACAACCTCCCTGCCAATGTCCCCATGCAGTGCACGACTGTGAGACAGGCCTGCCTGAAACCCACGTGGTGTCATCTGCACAAGCATCATTCAGTGGTGACGGGGGATCTCAGTGGCCCATGGTCATCCATCTGCATATACTCAGCTGTGTCCATCCCCTGGATATGGGTTAGCTGAGCCCCTGGATTTGCACTCTAGCCGGTCCCGTCACAGGTGGTCTTCCCCAGTACATACGAGGGGAGGATGGAGTATTTCTGGCAAATACACAGTGATGTGTGTACTCTGCATGCGTCCCTGAGAGGGCCCACCAGCACCGTGTTTAGCTACCATCTCTCCCCCTGGATGACAACGACATTTCTAGACATGCACCCTGGTCCCTTCCCGCTGTGTACAACAGAGCATGCTTTCTATTGTATGCACCGGAGCTGTCTCCACCTCCTCCCCATGGACATGCATATGCTATGATTCCCCTACAAACTCCCTTCATGACACACATTGTCTTTTGAAAAGCCAGTGTATAAAATCAATTAGTTTCCCGTTTCAATCAGAAGCTACTTATTCTTTTGAAAGAGCAACTAGTGCCTTGGCTTGCGTGTCACTGTTGACAAATATCCCGGGAGTCTCTTTCTCTCCCCTCCTCTCATGTCTGCCCACAGAAGTCAGCCTCTGTCCCCAGAGCTGAATCTGAATCGTGGGGCAGTGGGAGGCCTCGGGAGCCCTCACTCTCACCCCACTCCCTGCACCAAGGCCCCAGGGCTTGGGAGGGATGGAAGCCCAGCCTCTGGAGTTCCCACTCTGCTGGAGCTGCAGTGAGGAGATAAAGTTCAGGACCACAAGCCTGTGGACAGATACTAATTAGAACCATGTAAACCAATTTTCCAGGATCTCCCCAGGTGGGCATTCTAATGACTCACAACAAGGCAGCAAGGCCTTGCCACAGTGCCAGGCACCAAACAGCCCCCTGCTCTGTCCGATGTGTCAGTTGCTTGGAGAGAGGTTGGTTTTCTCAGTGACAGCTGGGACAGATCTCTGGGGTCTGGAGACCAGATCAAGGGTGAGTAGACTCCAGCAGTTGGCATATGCCTGCTCCTGAGGCATGTCCTGCAGGAGTCCATTTATCAATTCAACAAAGATTTACAGAGAGCCTACTATGTGCCGGACAGTACTCAACATGCTGAGTATATAGCAGCAGAACAGACAAAAATCCCTGCATGCAGGGAGCATCCATCGTAGTAGAGGAGAACTGTTGATAAGCCAAGCATCTGCCAACTGGCAGCAACAGCTGTGGAAAAATGGATCAGGATAAGGGGGTATTATGCTGCTAATAGGATGGGCAGAGATGGTCTCACCCAGGGGCTGACATTTGAGCAGGACCTGAATCACTCAAGGAAGTGGACCAAGCCAGCGACTGAGGGAACAGTGTTCCAGCAGAAGAAACAGCAATTGCAAAGACCCTGCAATCACAGCATGCCTGGAATGTTTGAGGAGTAGCAAGAAGGTCACTATGGCTGGAGTGTAATATTAGCTGCCTCCCCAACCTGCCTGTACGTCATCAGTTCCTCGGGGTGTGCCTGTAAAATACACTCTACATCTGTCCATTTCACTCTGCCTCTAGTGCTATCACCCAAATTCAAGCCACCATCCTCTGTGACCTGGACCAGTCTCTCTACTCTCACCCCTGCCCTCCCGTCCATCTCCACGTGACAGCCAGGGTGATCTTCTTGTGGTCAATTGGATTATTATTCCTAATCTTTCATTTCCTCACTGTAATCATTGTATGCCTTTTGCAGTGCGAGTTTTCAGTGCCTCCCACTGGAGTAGACACACTGTATTTCCTTGTCCTGCTGACAATGGACTTGGCCATATGCCTTACTTTGGTGATGAGAATGTTAATGGACCTGATGCAAACAGTGGCGTTAAATGAACTTGTATAGTTTAGCTTGGCCTCTGTATGTATCGACCACCTTCCACAAGGAGAGCATGACTTGGTATACTCTGGTCCCAGAATGAAAAATATAGAGAAGATCTAAGATCAATCAGTGTTACCCACAGCCACCCCAGCTGACCTGCAACTGATGAGACAGGAAACGAACTGCTGTTGAAAGCCACTGAGATTTGGGAGTTGTTTGTTATGCAGCATTGTGGCAGCAATAGCTGACCAATACACTTGCCATTGTATTTAAAATAACTTCCAAACTCTATATTCTGGACTATAAGACCCTACATCATCTGGCTGTACCCTGCTTACCTCTCCTCTTTGATCTCACTCAGGCCACTCTCTCCCCCTTATGCACAGAATTTGAACCATTGCAGCATTCTGTTTAGCTCTTGAACACAACTCCCACCTCAATCCTATATGCATGCTGCCCTCTGTGCCTAGAAATCTCTTCCTGATTTCTTCATGGTCAACTCTCGCCTTACAAGTCTCTGCTGAAATGTCATCACCTTCGAGGAAGCAGGCAATTCAAAGTAGCACCTGTTCACCCTCTTCATTTTCTTCATAGACCTTACTGCTTGCTGAAATTCCTACTCAGCGAACACTTACTTGGGACCTACTGGACTCCCAGGGGTGCTGAAATGCACAAATGAGTCAGTCCCCACCTCTGCCCTCCAGTACCTCTGGAGGGGGAGATGGTGATGGGAAACTCAGACACAGAAACAATTCGACTCAGTGTGTCAGACATGCTTGATTTTCATTATTTGAAGTAGTTACATTCTATACAGTCTCTGCAAACACTGAATTAGCAAATATTGAACCTTTGTTCCTAGTGAAAATACAAGCTTAGGCTCCTGTGCACCTCTGGCCATAATATTTTCGTCAGTCAATCAATACATAACCTTGTTTTATGTGTGTTTCTGTTTAAAGACACATTACTTGATATATATTGTTGATTTACTAATGTTGAACTCATAGCCAACAGCATTGTATCATAATTCATGTCCGAATGAAACTTACTAACACATGTATTTTCTCCACAGGGCATGTCACAGCCTTCTCATGCCTGGAAATACCAGACAGCACTTCAGCACTGTGCTTGGGGGTCATTTTAAACAGCAAAATCACCAGTAAAGTGCACAAAAACATAGCACTAAGTGGACCATGCAAGGGTACTCATTTGCAGTATGAGGGCTAAAGCAAGAAGGCAGAGTGTTGCCTTGTTGGATCTCAGCTAAGAAAATGTGCGTGGAACAATTCAAGTATTTTGTGCATAGCCATGAATGGCCCGAGTACTGATCTGGGGGTTACAGATGGGTTTTAGTGAGTAGGTGAATTTGCAAATACGGAACCTGCTAAGACAGGTTGAGTATCCCTAATCCCCCAAATCCAAAATCTGAGATGCTCAAACTTTTTGAGTGCTGACATGACGCTCAAAGGAAATGCTCATTGAAAGAAGTTCAGATTTTGGATTTTTGGGCCTGGGATGCTCAACTGGTAGATATACGGTAAATATTCCCAAATCTGAAAAATCTGAAATGCAAAACACTTCTGGTCCCATGCATTTTGGATAAGGGGTTCTCAGCCTGTACCGGGGATCAACTGTGTTTAATGGAGCACCTGCAATTTACTGGGCATGGTCCCAGACCAAGATGAGGGCTGGAAGAGAGGAACAGTTGGCAAGGGGGGCGGGGCTGCCGCTGGAAACCTCATCTTGAAAGGCGCGGGGGACAGACCTCGGGCCCAGAGGAAGACGTGGCTGGCCGAGTGGGATGCTTTCTCAAGGCTCCTCCCTGAGACGTGCCCCTCTCTGTCCCTGCCACCCCTTTTGGACAAAGGCATTTGCAGTCTGCTAGCCACGCCTGGTATAAATGACTGGAGTTGTCGGGTCTGATTTTGTTCTCTGGAAGTGAATTTTTATTTTTAATTCTTCCAGTCGCTCCACAGAGCTGACAGCTTCCCACAGAGTGTGAGATGTGCCACAGCCAGGGGAGATCGCGGGGGAAAAGAGGCCTTTTCAGGGTTTCCTGACAGCCCGGACGAATTATCTCGCCCTCCGCGCTACACCGAGTATTTACATGGAAACAACGCGGAGGCGTTCACCTCCGCAAGCCAGTTCCCAGGGCTCATCGCCCACTGATGATGCCACGATGGTTTCCAGAGCAACCACGGCGATGGGATGGCATGCGGGTGGGATTCAGGTGTGAGACTGGCAGCAGGAACCCCCTCAGTGTGAGCCCCTTTCCCTCTTGTCCCAGACGCAGACGAGAGGAAGGCAGGAAAGAAGGAAGGGTGTGCACCCCGATGCCGGGCTACAGCCCCACTCTTTTTCCCTTTTCCTTAGCAATGGGATCGGGTACTTCTGCAAAGCAGACTGCAGGCTGGCCAGGCATTTATAATGCCCAGAGAACATGGGTAATTTCTGCATTATTTATCCTTTTCTTTTTTATCCTCAAGGTCCCATGCCATTCAAGTATTTGTGCATTCAGTCTGTCAGTCAACAAACATTTATTGAGCATCTACTATGTGCCTAGCCATGTGCTGGGCACTGAGGACAGAGGTGAACAGATCAGATGTGACTCTTGTTCCCACTGAGTTAACACTAGAAGTGGAGATGGAACAGATGCTCTGACATATGCTGTTCCCACTTCCATCAATATGTGAGCTAGGAAGGAGGAATTTAGGGAGCAGGGGGAGGATATTATAAGAACTAATCTAGTCTGGGCGATTCTGAGAAGGCTTCCTGGTGGAGGTGGCACTTACATTGAGCAGACACTGCCTAGGTGGAATGTGAGGGGCAAGGTGAGAGTTCCAGGCTGAGGGGACCATGCAAAGGCCCAGGGGCAGGAAGGCAAACCTGAGAAGGGCTTAAAGATCATCTTGACCTATTCTCTTCCCTGCTTTATAGATGAGAAACCTGAGCGGTGGTGACTTGCTGGGGGTCACAGAGTGAATTAGGAGCAGGACTGGGATTGGATCCTGAGGCCATTTCCCATCTAGCTGTCTTTCTCTGTTCCCATTGGGCTTGCTGGCTTCAAGCTTCTCCCAATTTCTTTATTGGGTCACAGGTGATACATTTGACTTCTCTTCCTTCAAACCTTCAGCCCTGGTGCACTGACTTGGGTGTGCATCGCTGAGGAATGTTCTGTATGCGGAGGTGGGAGGCAGGACAGGAGAAAGCATATGCCTGGACGAGCACTGCCAAGGCCGTGCACACTCCCCGGGCTGAGGCCGGCATGGGAGGCAGGGCCAGGGCGTGTGTAAGGCCGTCAGCTCCCCACGTCCGAACCGATGCCTCCCTTCCATCCCCTGCCTGTGGCCCTGGGGTGGTCCAGGTTCTCCAGTGTCCATTTCATTCAGAGAGGCGAGTGGAACGCTCTGGCTGGAGGCCCTGCCAGAGCAGCTCTGATACATTTGGGGATCCCAGAGGCTGAAGGGACTCCTGGCAAAGGACAGACCCAGCTTGGAGCCAGGGAGCCCCTCAGAAGGTTCTGTGAGATCTTAGACCCCTTCCAGCCCTCCCTGCCTGTTCCACTGATGAGGAACATGAGGCCCTAAGAAGGGAAAGATGTGCCCAAGTCCAAGAGACTCAGAGGCAGAGTAGGTGTCTTGTGTCCTACTCCAGGCTCTTGGCATCTTTGCAGCAGAGGATTATGGGAGAATCCACTGAGCATGGTGCCGGCAGTGATGTCACCTTCCCTCAACACCTGCAGCAGCCACACACAGGTGATGCAGCCACTCAGGCACATTCTGATCTGCACTGGAAGCACAGAAGGGACAACAGAAAGCAAAAGTTAGGACCTGGGGGATAGGCCTGAAGGCAGTATCCTCACCCTCTCTCCATGGATGCAAATATTACCCAAGGACAAGATGGCGTGTCGTCAGCTGTGTGTCACTCCCTGGGCAAATCACTTATCTCAGCCTCAGTGTCTTCATCTCTGATATGGGGACAATGACCCGTATCTCATAGTGTGGCTCTGAGGATGAAGTAAGATGTGAACTTCCTTCACTCCTCTGCCGCCGTTTAGTCTATAGCCAGCAATGCCTTTCTCTTATCTTCCCTTCTCTCTGCCTCTCTCTGTCTCTTTGTGATGGTGCATTTTATGTGTCAACTTGACTAGGCCACAGGGTGCCCAGACAATTGGTCAAACATTATTCCAGGTGTGTCTGTGGGGATGGTTCTAGATAAATGGGGAGCCTGGGTAAAGCAGATTGCCTTCCGCAATGTGGGTGGGCCTTGTCCAATCCACTGAAGACCTGAACAGAACAAAAAGGCTGAGCAAGAGGGAGCTCCTGCTGCCTGATGGTTTTGAGCTGGGGCATCCCTCTTTTCCTGCCTTTGGGCTTGAGCTAAAACAGCAGCTCTTCTTTGGTCTTGAGCCTACTGGCTTTGAACTACACCATCAGCTATCCTGGGTCTCCAGCTTGCTGACGGCACATCTTGGGACTTTTCAGCTCCATAATTGTGTAAGTCAATTCCTAATAATAAATCTCTTCCCCGCCCTCTCTCTCTCTCTCTCCTTCTTCGTGTGTGTGTGCATGTGTGTGTGTGTACCGTTGGTTCCATTTCTCTGGAAAACCCTGACTGATACACACCCCCACCCCCAGTTCATGACTCAGAGGCTCTTGGGTCTCCAGGTCTCCAAGCAGCCTGTCCCCGCTGTTCTTTTCAGGACCCCTGCCCACCAGATCTTTTCCTGCCTCCGCCTCTGCCTTGGTATCCTCACATCCCACCCACAAGAGAAGAAAGACCATGGTGAGGCAGAACCAGCTCAGAATCCTGAGTTCAAACCCTGATTTTACCACTGACCTAGAGACTCTCAGCCTTGCAGTCCTTATCTGCTGGTGCGATAACAGCCCCTCACTGTCCCCCCAATAGGATTGTTAATGAGGATAAAATTGGATCCTTATTTTCTGCCCCCCCCCGCTCCCTTATAGGCTATAAGACGTGCATCTGCAGGGCTTGCACCTTGGCTACCTTTCCACCCCCACCCCAAGCTCCTGTGATGCTCCCCATGAATGTTTGATGATCGACGGAGGGAGCATACAAGAAACTTCTGTGCAATTACAGGAGACACTTGTCAGAGGCTCCAGGACCCAGAGATATGCAAAGACATCCTATTAAACGAGATGGAAATTAAGCGACAAGCCAGGCCGAGGCTGCTGGAGGCAGAGCAGAGCGCTCCGGAATCCAGGGTCATCAGCGGGCTCTATTCCAAATGTGTTTTCGAGCAAACACGGGAACCCAGTGAACCTTGGACATGAAGCTCTTTCTAAATGAGTCTTTAATAATTTAGTTATACAAATTGAGCCTAATTAAATTGTACCCATTGAAAACGCACTGCTGTACATCTGAATGATGAAATCGGGATCAAAAGGCAATACAGAATAGATGCTAAGGTGGTTTTCCACTTGTGCTAACAAAGCTGGGAGTTTCAAACTGCAATTGCACTGAGTGCCTGCCCGGGATTGTTAAAGGGCCAGTCCCCCAGGTTTACGAGAGGACTCGGGGCCGGCGCCATCTCTCTCTCCCTGTGGCTGCCTGCCCCTTGGTCTCCAGGACAAGAAGGTTTCACAGACTCCTGATGTCGCATCGGCTTTTCTCTGGTCCTTGCAAACACCGAGCTTGCTCCCTCCCAGAGGCCTTTGCTCCTGCTGCTCTCCCGCCCGGATGATTCCCCTGTTGGTCTGTAAGTGGCTGACTCACCTTCACCATCCAGATAGGGGCCCAAATGTCCCCTCCTGGACAAGCGTCCCATGGCCGCCCGCTCTGCCCTGCCCACCTCCCAGCACTCCCACATGGCCCTGCTGTTTTGCTTCCAAACATATCCCTAGGCGGGAAGCATCCAGAGACTTCTGCTCCTGTCTTTACGTTTCCTCCCTCACCCCCACTCCAGGCCCCAAATGTAAACGCCAAGAGCTCAGGGCCCCCATCTGTCTGTCTGTCTGTCTTGTTCCCTCAGGCCTTGACAGAGTAGGTGGTAAATGAGCGTGTGTTGAATAAATGAATGTCAGAACTAGAGGATCCTGAAGGTCACGCAGCCATTTCCATTTTGAAGCCCAGAGAGGGAAAGGGCTGTCCAAGACCACCCAGCGAGTCCCAAGGCAGCAGGGGCCACATGCCTTCCTCATTTCTCCTCTAATCTCCCAGAGTCCTGGTTGAGGGTGTGGGCCACACCCACCTGGGTTCAAGTCTCATGCCTGACTTTACTAGCTGAATTGACCCCGGGCAATTCCAGAATGCAGGTTCCCTCTTGTATGAAGTGGGCGTAATGGCAGCTCCCAGCTCTAGGTGGTTGTGCAGCCAGCCCTGCAAGGGAGATGGATTATCGCCACATTTCAGGGAAGGAAGCAGAGGCTCAGAGGGTTAAGTGACTTGCTCAAAGTGACAAGCCAGCAGCGGCCAGAGCAGTGACCATGAACTCAGGGCTCTGCCCTTGACACCAGCACGGGCTGCCGAGTCCTGCCTGCTGAGTTGTCTTCTTCTCCTCCACCTCCTCCTGCCACCCTCGCCTGATTGATACAGGCGGGACTGAGGACTTCTGCTCCCCGGCCTCTCTCCTGACAAGGCTACCTCTTGTAAGGTCTGAGAGGCAAGTTTACAAGGTACATTTAAAAGCCTCCGGGACAGGGGAGCTGGTTTACATGCCTTCAGGGCGGTTCAGCTTCTAATGAAAATAGACTCCTGCTTCCCGAGCTCACTCGCTCGGAAGGTGGTCTAGGCTGGGAGCAGGCAGAGGTGGTTTGTGCAAGGAGTCACCAGCCGTCCTCATTCTAGGGGACCCATGGCGTCTCCCCCAGAACCCCTGCTCTCTACCTGCTGCCTCCTCCTTCCAGAAAGCCTGCAGCAAGGGGGTCTCACACTGGCGGGCTGTGAGTAGGGTAGATGAGTCTGGGGTGACCTAAATAGTGATTTTTTTCAAAGAACCGAATCAACATTTAAAAGTCAGATGGTTTCTTATGAAAAAAATTATTGGATTTCCAGCTTCCTTTTAAAAAAAATACCTGAAGAATTGTCAGCACCCCCGACACACACACACACACACACACACACACACACACACACACACTAGCCCCTCTTTGGAGAAGGCAGGTTTTTTCAGGGACCCACAGCTGCCACCTCTGCCTGCTGTCCCCTTCCCTTAAGTACACCTCCTGCTTATTCCCTGAGGGCGCCTGAGTTTGACAGCCTGGTGCTACACAGCCGCAGAGACCTGGTCCAGTGCACCCAGCTTACAGGTGAGGACACTGAGGCCCAGAGAGGGGAAGTGACCTACTCAAGGTCACACAAGAAGTTAATGAGACCACCAGGACTAGAGCCAAGGTGTCCATGCCCAGGCAAGTATTTGCTCACCATGCAAGGCCCATGCAAGGCCCAGCACTGGGGCTTCTGGGTTTCCCTTTTTTGTGGCCTAGAGGCAGCGCCAGCCTCCTCCCGCTCTCCCACCCCCAACTCAGATGCCAGGGAGAGCCTTGCAAACTCAGATCTGATCTCATTATGTCACTCACTTCCCAGCTTGGAGAAGAAAGAACATTTTCCCGAGTCTAAGCATAAAGTCAGCTCCTTGGGATGACATTCTGGACGGCACGGTGTGGCCTGGCCTAGCTTCCCTGCCTCTTCCTGTCCCTCTGCCCCACCCTCCCTGCCAGCCTGTCTGGTCCATCCCATGGGGCCATTTGCTCTCCCCCAAACACATTGCTGTGCCCTGTCCTCTGGCCAGCATGCTGCTCGCTGCAGATAAAATTCTGCTCGGTCTTCAAGGCCCACCACCACTTCCCATCCTCCGAGAAGCCTTCCTGGGCCCCTGACCCCACTGCAGGCCTCCAAGTCAGCTAAGGCTGCCCTCCTCTCCCTCACCACTCTTCATCCTCCAGTCAAGGCACAAATACCTTTGTGTTCTCTATTTGTCTAGTCACCTGCTGGCCTATTGATAATAGCATTTCCTGTGCCTTTGCCTGGATTAGCTCATAGATTCCACAGTCCTTTGAGGTAGAGAGATCGCCCTATCTGTTCACATGGATGAGCTGAGGCATGGCATGATTAAGTGGCATGTCCAAGGCCACCCAGCCAGTAAGTGGCCACGGCAAGACCCAGCTTGGGTCCGGAGCTCCAGGTCCCGTTCACTATGCCATGGCTGAGGGGCTCAGAGCAGGAGTGACCAAGGCCTCTGCACTCTGGTCAAGTGAATTCCAGGGAGTCCTTGGGGGCAGGGCCAGCTCCCTGCTCAGTGCTTAGTTGGGGGGGGGTGACACTGAGGGGGTGGGGAGGGCATTGCCCAACCCCCGTCTCCAGCCTCTCCTCCAACGTTTCCTCCTTCCCCCACCTTTCTCCCACCCTCCCTCCCTCCCTTGTCATCCTCTAACGGGAAAGCCCAGACAGCAGCTTTGCTTGGTGGCACCCCCACCCTCTGCCACCAGAATGAGCAACTGGAAGTTCTCCATCCAGCCCCAGCCCCCAGGTCCCCGTGCATGCTGTGCCCCTGTGAGTGCACAGGGCCTTCCACACCCCACCTCTTGCCCAGAACTCTGTCCCGACCTTCTAGAGGAAGCTCACAGCCTCCCTTCTTGGGAGGAAGGCCTCCCTGATTCCCAGGCCCGTGCAGGGCCCTGCCAGGGCTTTGCAGGGAGGAATCCAGCCTCAGCTCTGACATGCAGGCCTGCATGTCCCCAGGTGCCAGGCCCCAGTTCCCCAGGTGCCAGGAGATGGGCACCTCACTGGGGCACAGATGACACTTGGGAGAAGGGAGAAAAGGGGAAGAAAGGAAGGAAGGAAGGAAGGAAGGAAGGAAGGAAGGAAGGAAGGAAGGAAGGAAGGAAGGAAGGAAGGAAACATTGATTTCATTTTATTTACAGTAAACTCGGAACTGCTTCCTATCTAGCCCCAGCCTACCCTCTGGCCTCAGCTCACCTGCTCACCCTGCCTCGGCCACGCTGGCCTCCGTCTGCTCCTCCTGTCCTGCCCCAGGGCTCTTGCACTGGCTGTTCCTCTGCCTGGAATCCCTTCCCACTCTTGCTCCTTCTTGTCATTCAGGTCACAGCTCACATGTCACTACCCCAGGGATGACACATCCCTGGCTTGCACCTTCACAGCAGTGAGGGCAGAGATCTCGTCTGTCTTGCTTGCGGTATCCCCAGCACCTGGCACAAGGCACAAAGTAGATGCCCAACAACTACTGGGTTAAATGCAAGGAAGGGGTTAGGAAAGTAGAGAAAGGGGAAAGACAGAAGGGAGGGAGGGAGGGAGGGAGGAAAGGGAGAATAAGAAACGAGAAAGAGAGCGCCCAGTTCTCCTAGGGCCTGCCGTGCTACCAGGCTGCACTTGAAAACGGACACAGCATCTTGTCCTTAGCACAGGTTGTGTGTGAGTGTGTGAAGGGACAGCCAGTGCAGGGAGGGACAGATGTCTCTCTTTTCTCTCCAAATGCAGCATCTGGGCGAGGCCTATTGTGAGCAATTGTTCTCCAACCGAGAGCCTCTGTCCCCTCCCTGCCTGAGAACGAGGGTGACAAATGAGGACAGCCACCCCCTGGACGTCAAGTGTGCCGAGAGGGGCCAGATACTGAAAATGAGCATCAGAGGCTGCGACAAATCGCAGACAAGAAAGATTAGAGCCGGAGAGGACAGGAGTCCTGGTGAGCAGGGGACAGAAAGGCCTCCAGGAGGGATGTGCCTGTCAGGGCGGAGAATGGCTGCCCACGGCCATGAGGTCCGCGTGTGAGCCGCCTTACTGCTGCCTGATAAAAGGCGACTGTGACCCGGGTCATAAATTAGTGTCAGGGTTGGAGATTAGCACTAGAATTAAGTACCATGAGAATTCAAGGGGAAACAAAATCCACATAAAATTCAATTTAAGGATTAAACAGTCATACTTTCCGGCGAAGCCATCTTCCTGTGATTATTAAATCACCCTGCGTTGGAGCAGGATCGCTCACCTGCAGGTCCCCAAGCTGGCAGCAGCTTGTAGAGCGGGCCAAGCAACATGGTGCCACTAGTCTTTAAGTCCATTCTCTTAGGTCTTTTGGGATGGAGTGGCTAGGGAAGCCTGTTCATCTGGGGACAGCTGTGAGTTTGCAGGGACTGGGTTTCTGATACCTATGTAGTTAGCATCACGCCCCCAGACCGCATTTGGAGCTAGCAGGCTGCAGGAAGGTAAGACCCAGAGGTGGTGAAAAAGAAACCCGGATGAAGAGAGTGAGACTCTCATAGTGGACACTCACCCAAGGCCACTCCATTGTGTCAGGACTAGAACTGGACCGCAGGGTCTCTTGACAGCTGGAGTTCATTCCTCAGTGACAGTGCAAGCCATTCAGGCAGGCAGTGAGAGCTAAGTAACATCTGCCCCAGGACTTCAGTTGGAACTATGAGGAACAAGGCACTTTCTTTCCCCTGGGATTGCCCAGCTGGTAAGATGTAACCCTAGGGCTGCTGGAGCTCATTGTTGTCGCCACTCAGAGCCTACCTGAGGATTAAACCAGAGGAACCATAGCTAAGAGACAGAGGGAGATAGACTTCAGATGATCTCATTTGAGCACCTGGATCCAGCCATACCTGAATGTCATGAATATTGATGATTTCAATTACATAAGTCAACACTTTTCAAGACCAAGACCATTTGAATTTTGTTTCTGTTATTTGCAACTGTAAGAGTCCTGGCTAATACAATATTCCTCACCTTGAGGACAGAGTCTAAGCTTCTTAGAATGCCCTGCAAATCTCTGCAAGCCTCGGCACAGCTGCTGGGTACACCCCTTCCCCCGACAGTGTAAGCGTCATGCTTCAGCCACACCAGCCTCTTGTGGGGCTCACACACATTCCACCCAGCCCTTGTGCCTTCACAAATGCCTCTGGCTAGGATGCATTTTTCTCTTTGTCTGCTTGAAAAATTCCTCTTTGTTTTCCAAAATCCTTCCCAGAAATTACTTCTTTTTCTCAGACTTCCCCAGACTCATTATTTCCGCCCATATACCATATCAAACATGGGGTGTGTTTCCTTTGTGCTTTTTTGCCTGGTTTGGAATGGGTCATTTGTCCATTTCCCTTAGAGGAGAGGGACCAGTTCTCAAATGCTCTTGGTCCCTAGGGTAGGGCTGGTCACATGTTGCAGAACAGAGCAGAATATGGAACAGGAAGGTATTAAAAAGACACGATTGGCTGATATTTTTCAAAGCCAACCAGTGGGAGCCTTGGTCCCCAAATATCTTCTCAAATCATCAGCCCAAACTGGCTAGAGAAGCCCTTCTGAGAGAGGACCCTTCTGATATGCTTTTAGAATCCTACTACCTAAGTTCAAAGCCCAATCTCATTTCCTGCCTGTGTAACTGTACGAAGAATACCACAACTCTCTGGGCCCCAGGCTTCGTTTTGGTTGTTGGGTTGGACTTAATGACACAGTGTCTGTAAATAACTTGGCCCAGTGCCTGGCACATTGTAAGCACCCAATAAACGTTAGGTGTTATTATTCACCGAGGAGAAAATGAGGCGAAAATTAACAAGAACTTTGACGAGGACCTTTTTGTACTCTGTTTCATATTAAACGGCATTTTATGTGAGTGCTTACCGTGTCGCGCTGTTTAATTGATTTAGAAGCACTTCCAAAGGCTTGTCACTGCCCAAAGCACAGGTATGCTGTTTAAAGGTGATTAACAAAGATGTTTGTGGTCATTTTATAAAATGTTGAGCATCCGGTCTTTATTGAGAAGCATCATTACATTGTTTCCATGAGAGAATTAGATTAGATTTAGATCATTGTGACTAATAAGTGCATTTTACAAGCTCAGGCTCTCCCAGACTGGGTGAAAGAATAGTTAAGGCGTGAAAGAGCTCATTGCAAAATCGAGCTTCCAGATCCTCCTCACTTCCTGGCATCTGGTCACGAGATTCAGGCGTGGAAGCTTCATCTCCCACCCTCGTGTAGACAGGTAACAACCTCAGCTCCCAGGAAAGTCGTGTATTCCTTCAAGACTCCTTCTAATGATTTAAAGGCTGCCCTAAGTAGGCTCTGGGCTCCCCATATCACACAGGGTTGAAGAGGGGACGGGAAGGGAGTTACTGATGACTCCTGGGTGCCAGGCATTGTCCTTTAGTGCATTATTCCATTAAACCTCACAGCATCCCTGAGAAAGGCACTATGATTAGCCCCATTTTACAGATGGGAAAGCAAGGCCCAGAGAGGTGAGCTGACTTGCCCAAGGTCAGAGACCATCATCACATGGAGTTGAAGCCAGAGCTGTCTTGTCCCAAGGCTTGTACTTCTCTGCTCCTCGCATGCCAGAGCTGCTGTGTTCTGGGGTATCTCGTCCAGAAGCCGGTCCCAGCCTGACTCTGAGCCTGGCGCTGCTTCAGTCTTTACCCTCTGCCCTGCTGAGTCCCACTGCCAGCCCGAGTGGAAAATTCCAGCAAAGATTCTCTCTTGGGTAATATACAAATGCCCGCTTCTTGCTGCTTTTAAGCTACTGGAATCAACGTCCAACAGGGTCTTTTCCATAAATACAAGTGTTTTGAAGTAGAACAGCCCATCCTGGGAAGAATAGCTCGCAATTCATATCCTACTGTGCTTTGTTCAGAGCTTATGAGGGACGACAATCGACCTGCAAGCCCATTGATATGCTCCTCCAAGGGTAGAACTAGACGAGCTTGGGCTGTGGGATTCAGAGACTTGAGGAGCCGAGAGGGAGCTGGCCATCCTGGGCTTGGCTGCGTGTTTGGGGTCTGGCTCAGCTCATGTCAAAGAGGGACTGTGTTGAAGTCAAGATGTCCAAAGAGCTCCTGGGGACATAGAAGCACAAAATTGTGGACTGGCTCAGGCCCCTTCTCTGCCACCCAAGAGCAAGAAAGGAATTCAGTCTCTTCTATCCTGACCCTTTTACACTGACATGAAGACTAAGGGTGTTTGTTAAAGAGGTGACTCCTGGGCAGGCCTACTAGAACAGCATCAATGTTCTGTTGTTCCCCACCTTCCCTCTAGACAGAGAGGACCTAGAGGGTCCTAGAGGGGAGCAGACCTACGAGATGGAAGGAACTTGGGTCCCCGAGTGATCACGTGGAGCAGAGCTCCCTTCCTCCACTGATCTGCCTTGGACTTATGACATGAACAAGAAAGACTTTTCTCACATTCAGTGCTTGGGATCTGGGGGTTGTTTATTACTGCATGTATCCTACCCTGACTGATACGCTCTCTGTTCCCTGATTCGGTCCTGAGCCTCCTCCTCAATCTGCTCCTCTCACTGAGCCTTGGGTTTTGCCATCTGTTTTCTGGTTTCCAACCTCACCTCATCCTGGGGTCATTCTTTTCCTGTTACTCCATTTCCTAACTAGTGGTCGATGCTCCTTCCTGGCTCTCCTAGGCCTCCTGAGAAGTGATCACTCACCTCCAAAGAGCAAGGTAAGGGGGAAAAAACAGACTAGGAGCTCTAGACTGAGAGTTGGGCCTGGGCTCTACCACTAACCTGCTGTGTGACTGTGGGTAAGTCATTTCCCTTCTCTGGGTTTTAATTGCTCATCTATAAAATATGGAAGATAGATTTTTAACCTTAATAACAGCAGTTAGCTGGATTCAATTGCTAAAGAAAACTCACAGGACCCAAACGGCAATGCTTACAAATCCACAGTTTATTCCAGGGAAAGGATACAACAACAGTCGCATTAGAGTAAGGATATTCCTCCCAGCCAAAGGCTGCCTCCCAGCAAAGGGTCTGGAGAGGCCGGGGCAGGCTCCTATCATTGCATGGGACATCTCAGAACCAGGGGACTCTCAGCCCAGGTGTATTTCTATTTTGCTGGCCATGTGGGCATATACCTTCTACATAACCAGGCTCAACAGTGATGCCCTTCAGGGGTCTTGCCAAGACCAGATACAAGCCATCAACCTCGATCTTATCCATGAACAATGCTGACAAGCTGGTACAAGCTGTCCTCAAACTCCTCCAGACCCTGGTTACAGAGCAACTAGTATCCAGTATGTTTCCTGCCCAGACCAGGGGCCAGTGCCGTGTTGGGACCTACATGTCAGCCATGCTGGCAAAATAGGACATGGCATTGTCCACCTCCCTGCCCCATGGGTAAGGCTTTTTTATGACAAAATAATCATCCTTAGTTTGACAGTGCAGATGCTCCTTGACTTACTAAGGGGTGCTTCCTGATAAACCCATCCTAAACTGAAAATATCATAAGTTGGAAGTGCATTTAATACACCTAACCTACTGAATGTAGCGGCTTAGCCCAGCCTACCTTAGCATGCCCAGAACACTTACGTTAGCCTACAGCTGGGCAAATCATCTAACACAAGCCTATTTTATAGTAAAGTGTTGACTGTCTCAGGGAATTTAGTGAATACTGTGCTGACAGTGAGCAACAGAGTGGCTCACGGCCGCTGCCCAGCGCCGCCAGGGTTACAGTGCCCCGTATCGCTAGCCCGGCAAAAGATCCAAAGTATGGCTTCCACTGACTGTGCGTTGCTTCACGCCCTCCTAAAGTCGGAAAATAGTAAGTTGAAACCGCGTGAGTCAGGGACCCACTGTAATTAAAATGCTCACGTAGATTCCAAGCATTTATAATAGCCAGTGAGGAGTTGGTCCAGATTTAAAGACAACTGAACCATCCAATAACACCAGCACAAGCTTTTTCATGTTTTTGTGCTAACTGTATACAATTCTTGTGCCTCCCCGATCCATCACTGTCTGTGCTAGATGATATGTATTTGTTGAATGATTAAGAACTGTGATCAATCTATGATTAATCAAATCTAAATCTTCTTCCAGGCAATTCTCCTTCATAGGTAGAACATCCTGAAGGGGTTTTGATGCACTTTCCCAAGACATTTGACCGTAAGCGTCAGTATTATCATAAATTCTATTAGCTTCTACAAGATTAGATTTGCCCATGAATCTTGTATCACACTATCTAATAGTATCATGTGCTGCTCTGGATCTGTGGTTACAGTATAAATGAGACATAATTGCAGTGTAATTGTTTTGTCCTTTCAACAAAATCTGCTTTTCCCATAAGCCATATATTATTTCTCATAGGAGTCTAAGTGAGAGACCATGACTGTATTATTTCAGGATTCAAAATCTCTTGAGGATACGGCCAAACTCCTTTTCTGGGCTTGCATAACTTGCCAGGTAGTGAGTCCCAGTGAGAGGGATCCCACAAGAGGGCTCATCTAGCCCTCAGGACAGGGGTACTCATAGGCCTGTGATTGTGAACCTGGGCTCTACGGTCCTTAGATACCCTGCCTTGAAGAGAGGAAGGATTTGGGGTTGGGAAGGTGCCGGTGAGTAAAATCAGCAGACTTGGCACACTGCTATTCAGACCTCAGCAAAGCGATTCTTCCCTCCTGTTTTTGTGCAAGCGGCCTCGGATCATAAACACATTGATTTCCTATCGGGAGACAAGCTGGGCCGCATGAACAGGACTCTCAGCATGCAGGAGAGGCGGGGCTAAGCCCTTGGTTTTGCTGAATCATCTCGGGACATGCAAATGCCAGTCCAGGAAAGGCGTTATTTAGCAGGGAGGCTGGAGCTCCCTGCCTCTCCATGACTGGCTGTGCCACGATCCCAGGCAGTCCTTGAGTGGGTGACATGGCACCCCAGTACTCTTGCCCACCCCTCCCTTGGGTTCTTTCGGCTTAAACTGTGGCCTGAGCAAGCACTGTTTGAATACCTACCATGGGCATGGTCCACTGACCTGAGTTTAAGCCTCACCTCCCACTCTAGGTAAGCAGGACTGTTTGTCCTCCTTTGAAAGATGACACTGGGGCCACTCAAGGGGAAGCAACTCCCAAGGTTATTGACCTTGCAAGAGCTGGAGTAGAGACTCAAGTTCAGACATTCTTCAAGCCTTCCAGGACTGGAGTGATCATGAGATGAAGGTCTGACCTGGCTCCCATATCACCTGAGTCAATCTGAATGCTGGTGCAGGGCACAGGAGACCTCAGAGTTGCAAGAATGAGTTGTTCTGATGGGATTTTGCACGCTTCTGATGCTAGGTGACCCTTTCGGATGCCTGCCTTCTGTTTACAAAGCCCTTTCCTGAGCTGTAACACTCTGAGGAGGGATGGGCGCCATATCCGCCCATTTTACAGAGGAGTAAATGGAGGCTCTGAGAGATTGGGACTTCACTGTGAACCAGCGTCAAGTTTGGGGTACTTTAGGGTGACTTCTTCAGTGTCTGGCCTAGTATCTTCCACATTAGCAGGACTTCGATACTTTTTGTCAAATGAATAAATGAACAAAGTACAGGTTTTTCCATTTCTCTGTTTAGCTTGGGTCTTCTGAAATGGTCAGGCCAAAGACCGCAGACCGTCTGGGCCGGAAGCACCTGCAGACAGCAGCCAAGCCCCTCCTCCTCCAGATGGGGGATGGGGCCAGTGACCTGCCCACAATCACACAGCCACAGAGGCAGAGTAGGCAGTAGACTCCTCATCCAGTGCTCAGGGTGATCCTCCCATGGAGGGGTCAGGGACGCTGGGCCAGGAGAAACCCGCTTTGCAGACAGCCCCTTTGGGCTGGTGCTTTCTCGGAGATGCCTGTGATGAAAGCAGGCTGGAGGCAGGGCCCAGGACCTGCGACCTTCTACACATCTCAAAGGCAGAGGAAAGGGAAGGCCTCCCAAGGGCTTCTCTAAGCACCTCGCAGGGTCTCAGATAGAAGGAGCCTGGAGCCACAAATCCACCCGCCCAGCTCATTCCTGTAGACCGGAAATGGTGAAACCTAGAGACCTTGCTCTATGGAGCTTGTGTTCTGGAAGTGGTGGGGGCGGCAGGGGACAGATGTGTCACACGATCCCCTGCAAAGATGTCCATTTGCAGGAGTGCAGACCCCACTGAGGAGGCCCCCCATCCCCCCACTTGCCAGCTTTGCCCTGCCCCTCCCGTTCCCCCCACCTTTCTTCCCTCTTCTGCTCCCTCTGTCTCTGCACCTCTCTGGCTTCGCTCTCCCTGGGCCGCACCCTCTGCTGTCTCTGCGTCCCTCTGTCTTGTGTGTCTCCCTCCACCCCTCTGTCTCTCTTCCCGCCCCCTCACGGCAGGTTCATCTCCCTCTGGTCTCTCATGCCATCTACGCTGCCTCTGCGTGCTGCTGGTTTCTGTCCCTTGCAGCCTCTCCCCCCTGCTCCCCATCCTCTCCCCAGAGACCAGGAGACCCAGAGATGGAGCCAGAGCCCCCCCAATCCGTTCCCCGCCGTCTCCTCCCCTGGAGGGCCAGCCAGTGGGCTGTGAAAACACCCAGGCCTCATAACCTGAAGGGCAGACTTGATGAGAAAATAAATTCCTGATTAGTGTTTTAATTTTAAGGATCTTTAGAGGGGACTAAACAGCAAGGGAGGCTGGCGGAGAAAGTCTGCATTATTAAAACCATAAATCCTCCGCAGGAGCCAGGAAAGGGGGCCAAAAGGAAAGCAGAAGGGAGCGGGCAGGGCTGCCTCTGGGGTAGGTGGGTGGTGGGCACAGCAGGGGCGGAGAGGCCAAAGTCATGGATTTTCCTCTCCCTCCTCCACCCGAAGAGGCTCACTGCCCTAGGCGACAGGGCCACACTGGCCGTGCCTTCCTGCCCCCGCGTGTTAGGCTGGGCCGGAGAATGGGACCAGTTGGCTCTTGGGTGTGGTGGGGGAAGGGGGAACCGTGCTAGTTCAACCCTTTGTCCACACTGGCCACGGCTGTGCCCTGGAGAGAGGCAGGAGAGTCCGGAGGTGTAGGCTGAATCAACAGAATTACAGTCTCCCGCCATAGGTGTGTGTGTATGACCACGGGATGAGATAGAATGTGGGCACAGTGCGTAGGGGGTGGCATTCAGAAGGTGCTCGTTACGTGGAGCTGCTGCTCTTCCTGCTGGCATGGAGCACTTCCCCCCATGGTTTCTATCGAGTCTCCCCCGCCTCTTTTTAGAGACTCATTGCGGGGTAATTTATATACAACAGAACAGCACATACTTAATGTATACAATTTGATGAGCTCGGACATTTGCAAACACACCTGAAACCATCACCACAATCCAGGTAACATACAAATCCATCACCTTCGAAAGTTTCCTGTGCACCCCACTTTCTTTATTTGTTTTTGTGGTGAGAGCGCTTAGCGTGAGATCTCCCCCCAGCGCATGCTCTGGTGCACAGTACAGCACTGCTAACTACAGGCACGACGGCAGAGCGGAGCTCTAGCGCTGACTCATCTTGCGTAACTGAAACTCTGTCCTCTTCGAGCAACTCCCCAGTCCCCTGCCTCCCCAGCTCCTAGCAGCCACCATTCTGCTCCCTGCTTCTGTGAGTTTGAGTGTTCTAGATGCCTTGTACACTGGAGTCATGCAGGGTGTGTCCTTCTGTGACTGGCTGGTTTCACCTAGTCCTCCCTCCTCCCCTTCTATGGCAGGGCAGCTCCTGCCTGCAGAAAAGGTCACTGTGTCCAGGGTCACTGTGCTGGGCAGCGTTCTGGGACCCCTGTGGCACATTCCTGGCTGATGGTGCCGATTCAGCTCCAGATCCCTTTACAGGCCACCCAGGGCCCCCACACCATGGGCTGTTTGTTGATAAGGGAGCTCGGGGGTGGAGGCAGCCGGGGCCGCAGCCAGCCCCGCCTCCGCAAGGTCAGGGGCACACGGCCCCCCTCCTGCTTTCATGTAATGGTTTCCTCTCACTTAATTTTTAATTGTTAAAAATTGTCTTTGGAGCCCCGGCTCTTGTCTGGTAGGTCTAGGGCAGGGGCCGAGGGAGGAAGAATTTGCTGCGGGGGCAGGGGGAAGGAGGCCTGGCTGGCTCTCAGCCTGGCTCTCCCACTTCCCTTGGGAGTGTCCTGTCCACATCCTGGCTCAGCTGGGGTCCAGGATGGGGCAAATTATGACATGGTCACATTTCAGTTCAAACCTACAGTGCGCTAGCGTAGAGAGCATTTGGTTAACAGGGCAGAATTTGGAGCCAGGCTGCTCGGGTTCTAATTCTGGTTTGGCCACCTAATCTCTGGGTGATCGTGAGAAAGTTGGTTATTTACCCTGTCTGTGCCTCACTTTCCTTGTCTGTAAAGTGGGGTTACAAATGCTTCCCTCAGAGGGCTGTTCTGAGTCTCTCCCCTAACCTCAGCTTGGTGACCAGGCCTGGCTTGATGTCCCAGGCTGGGCCCCATACACCCAGAGAGGCACCCAAGCACTTCCTCTGGGACTCCTGCCACTGCCCAGCGGCTGGAGTGCCCTGCAGTTTGGTGTCACTTAGACATGGTCTTGGCCCTCGCTAGAGCCTTTCTCTAGCATCCAAGACATGCCCTTCTGATTCTGCTCTGCCACGGCCTCCTTCTGCCCTGTCTTGCCAGCAATCATACCCCTGTCCCACCCATGCCACCAAAACCACCACAGTGCAGCATCCTCTGTCCCTGGGACCTGCCACAGTGCACAATGGACTGTTTTGCCCACATCTGATCCTCCAAAGCTGGTAGTATCACCCCATATGCAAAGGGGGAAACTGAGGCTCAGTAAGCATGAGTGACTTGTCCAAGGTCACACAGCTCATAGAAAGTGTGGAGGGATCTGAACCCCATCCACCTGCAAATGGGCAGGTTCTGACAGGTGGGGCCGGGGGTGAGTGGGAGTGGCAAGCATCTGGGGTCAGAGACAGGGTGGGGGCAGGTGTGGTTGGATGATGAGGGACCAGTGTGGTGCCAGTGTAGGAAGAGCAAGGGAGGAGAGGGAGAAAATGAGGGAGGGGACAGGTGCAGTGAAGGGCACTTTTCTCTCTGCATCGCTGGTAGTTTGAAATGGTTGCAGACCTTTCTGGAAACAGACAGAGTGAGAAATGGACCCTGGGACAGGAAGGCCAGAGGGCTTCCTGCCCACTTCCTGCCAGCTTTTCTGGGTGATGGCAGTGGCATGAGGAATCCAGCCATTTTGGTATGTGGGTCCTACGTGGGCCCCCAACCTCAACATACAGTCACCAATGGTGTGGCTTAGTAGTCAAGACCCCACACCACAGGCTGTTTGTTAATAAGGGAGCTCAGGGGTGGAGACCTTGGCTGAAAGCCCCAGCCCATAGCTTTCTGTGTGATCTTGGGTAAGCAATGTAACCTCTCTGTGCCTCTGTTTCCTCATCTGTAAAATGGGACAACAACACCTACCTTGCAGGACTAGACTGAGCATTAGATGGAAGTCCAGCTCTTTGCATGTCCTAAGGCTCTTCAGTGGTAGCTGTCCTGACCCTGCTTCAAGCTCCTGTGTGTTTGCGCAGAGCCCTGCTCCTGCCTGCACCTCCGTGTCCTATCTGTGCAAGGAAGGACAGACAAGCTGATCCCGCAGTCCTTCCCGCTGACTGGCCATGATGGATGGCTTCAGGCCAGGCCGCCTTCCTCTGGAGCCACAGGAATGTGGACAGGGAGCTGCTTGGGAGCAAAAGGGTTTCCTGCAGTGGCGTGTTCCTGGCTGCAAGCAGAGTGGAGGCAGCAATCTGTCCTGAGCCTGAGGAGACGCAAAACTGGAGCAACAGGAAGCAGGTGCTCTGGGGAAAGGGAACTGGCCGTGGGGAGACCACATTCACCTCCAAGCTGGGAAGAAAGGCTTGGCTGCTCCTGCCCCACTGTGGCCAGCATCCTGGGATAGCTGGGCAAGGTAGAAAGAGGCAGAGAATGGTGTCGGCCACTTGGGAGTCCCAGACTCAGTTTGAGACACTTCACAAAGTGCCAGGGACATCTCAGCTCAGAGCATGAGTCAGGACACGGCCCGCATTTCCTCCTTTTAAATCCAGGGAGCTGGAGAGGGACCCTAGGGGCAAATTACTGTAGCCATTGGCTGTGGGCTCCGTGGCCCTCCTTGGGCGGACACTGCTCAACCACCACTCAGACACTGCGTGACCTCACCCAGCTCCTTTGACCTCACCAGGCCTTAGTTTCTGCTTCTATAAAATGGGCACAATGACAGTACCTGCTCTGCAGGGTTGTTAGGAGGATTATATAAGGGTGACAGGCGTAGAGGAGTGGCTAGCACTGGCAAGGACTTAGTAAGTGTGAGCTAAATGGTCTCATCCGCTCCTCACCATGCCTGTGAAGTGGTGGTTCCTGCCCCTTTACACATTGAGAAAACCAAGGCTAGAGGTGGGAGTCACTGCCCAAGGACATGTCGCTTGTTAAGTGGAGGAGCTGGGGTGGGAGACAGGGCTGGCTGATTCCCAGGACTGAGACCCGCCCACCCTCCCTCCTTATCCCTGGAAGAGATCTGTGGGGCTCTGAGTGGGGAGGTCCCTCCATCCCCTGACTGCTTTCGGTGGAGCTGAAAGGGGCTCCCAGGTCCTGGCTGCCTGGGGGCTGTCCTGGGGTTAGGACATCCATTCAGTTCCCTTTTCCTTTTATTTAATTATAACTTTTCCAAGTTCCTGAGCTCCATCCTATGCCTCAAACCACACTAGACACGCCACCCACATTATCTCATTTAATCTTCACAACAGCCCTGCGTGGTAGGCACTCTTCTCCCCATTCCACAATTAAGGAAACAGAGAAGTTGATCCCTTGCCCTAAACCACACAGCTGCTCAGAGCTAGCGGGGCTGGGACTGGAGACACCTCTGCCTCCGCTTTCTACCCAGCGGTAGCACTAGGGTCTGACACCCACAGCCAGTTATGTACCTTCTCTGTGCCTCAGTTTCCCCCTCTGTAAAATGAAAGCGATAACGATAGTGCTTACACACCTTCCAGGGTTATTGTAAGGACTAGCTCGGTTAACGTTCACACACACACAAAGTCATCTGGAACATGAGGGACTCAGAGCGGGTTCTCCGTATGTACAAGTTAGCTGTTTTCAGCTGTCCTGATTTGCACAGGCCGTGACGCCACATGATTGATGGCATTGAGCACGCTGAATCTATTTCCTTAGCACTCCTCAGCCATGCCTTGGAAGCCGGCAGTGGGCGGGCCTACTTAGTGTTCATTGGACCAACACTAATGGGGCATTTGGACCCAGGCACTTGACAAATCATAGCTCATTTAATCCTCACAACCAACCTCTAAGATTAGTAGGGACTAATCACCCCTATTTACAGATGAGCAAACTGAGGCACGGAGAGGTTAAGAAACTTGCCCAAGTTCAAAAAGGATTTGAATGTGTGCAGCTTGGCTTCAAAGTCTGATCTTAGCCTCTGCGCTTCGCCGGCCGCCTCTCCCCGCCAGGATATGAGAACCGGAGCGTAAGAGGAGTCACTCTCCTGCATGGGTTGGAAGCCAGCAATCACCCCCAACTATTCACCATGTAATTAATGATTATTATCTTATCTCCTGGGAATGAAAGAGACACACCATGCCTAGGAAGCTGGTTACGCTAAGATCTGCGTGCTCTTCCCCCGGGAGATAAGGGCTAAATAGGCACAAACCCAGGTGGTGATCTCTCAATATTGCTCAGGAAGAGAATGAGGGAGCAGTAGGAAAACTGCTTGGCCAAACTATTTTCCTCTTTGCTTGTTGTCAAAGTATTGAAATCAGGCCCTCCCTGGAGAAGGGAGGACCAGGCCTGGTGGCCGTGGGTCTCCCTGATGGTCTGTGGCCAGAGTGACCTCTGCAAAGATCTGCCGAGGGAGAAATGACACCCAGAGAGTGAACCGCAGCTGTGAGAGCAAATTCTGGGACTCACCCAGGAAAGAGGGGCCTCAGAGTCATCTTGTCCGGTGTCACTTTCTTTAAGGAGGAAGGAATCCAGGCCCAGAGAAGGGAGGTGACTTATGCAAGGTCACACAGCAAATTGCTGATGACCAGAACTGCAGACTGTCTGGCCACCCCTTTTGATATGAACTTTGACAAGATGCCTCAGCTTTGTCTGGCTTGGACTACAGAGTGACAAGGAAAGGGGACAAGTGATGGCTCCACCAAACCCACCCACTCCTGGGGCTGTCAACTCCACAAGGGCAGGCAACCTCAGTGTCTTTTTTGCTGGCTCCTTAGACCCCAGCGCAGAGCCCGGCATAAAGTAGATGCTCATTAAATACTTCAGAACAACTGACTGAATGAATGACCAAGTGTGCAGGGAGGGTGGGGGAGCAGAGCCACCAGCCTATAAACCGCGGAGTCCCTCAGAGTCTCAGAGTGGGGGCTACAGAAGATTTGGAAGATGGGGCATTCTCTTAGGAGGCTTCCATCCCCCTAGAAGATCCATTCCCCAGGGAGATGCTCTTGTATTCCCAAGTGCTGGTTGGAGGATGGATCCTCTGGGGTAAAGTGTGTGTGTGTGTTGGGAGAGGCAGGGGCAGAGTGGGCAGCTTCCCCATTACCTGCAGCCAAACCTGCACGTCCCCGGGCTACTTCCGTGCCATGGAGGCCTGATCTCACTCAGACCACGAGGCCTGGCTATGCACCACCACACGACAGCTCAAAGCCCCAGCTTCAGACCACTCACTGTGTTTTTTCAGCAGAAGCCAGTCGAGCCCTGTGTTTCTGGGACCATCACAGCTCTCCTCTGGGGGCACAAAGCAAAGACCAGCTCTCTCTTCTCCAAGACGTTTCGACTCTACTCAGAGGGGGCACTCAGTAACCTGGCCTTTCCCCTCCTATGGCTGGGCCAGGCCTTGGCCCCAATCTTCAGGGGTCTTATTGTTCAACTGGCTCAGGGTTGGGCTACCTGGTCATTTGGGAACGGGGGCCCAGAGACCCAGTTCTGGTCTCAGCTCTGCCATTTTCTAGCTCTAGAACCTTGGGGCATCTCCCTGGGGAGCCTTAGTTGCCCCACTTGGAGCTGATAAGAACCCTCAGAGAGAGGCAGTAAGTGTGGGCAGAGGCCTTGGGCCCTCCCTGCACTTGAATGGCCTCTTAGGGTGAACTGAGAGCATCCACAGCATCTTCTCCGTCAATCCCAGCTCATGGGGCTGGGCAGGGGAGGAATGCAGAGAGCCTGCATCTTCCCAATCCCAGCTCTTGGCCCTTTCCCTGGCTCCAGCTCTGGGCCTGTGTATCAGCCAGCTGTGGCCATAATAATGCTGGAAAACAAACAATTCCAAAACTCAGTGGCTTAAAGCAAGTATTTATTCTCACATTCATGGGCCTGAAGGTTAACCAAGATTCTCCTAGTCTAGGATGGGCTCAGGTGGGTGGCTCTGCTGCAGGCTGCAGGTTGGGCTCCCTCCATACAAGTTCATTCTATGACCCAGCTGAAGGGCAGAAGCTGCTCAGAGACTCTTCCTACCACTACCACCAGAATGCAGGAAAACAGGTCAGTCCTCACAAGCACATTTCAGTCCTCTTCTCTGGCACATTGGCTAATATTTCTTGCTCAAAGCAATGCACATGGCCAAGCCCAGCTTCAGGAGTGCTGGGGAGTGTAGCCTGTCTATAGCAGGAAGCTGCAGGGAGTAAATATTTGCTGAACTATAATCCAATCCGCCATGGCTAGAAGACCCCAGGTTGAATTTCCAGATAGGGAGAGGCCTATTTTGGCCACTGGGAGCTCAAGGCCCCTTTGCCCTCCCAGGTTCGGATGCTGAGTGAAGGGGCAGCCTGGGCTGGGAAGGAGGTTACCAAGGGGTGAAAGGATGGTGGGACCCCAGGCAAGCCCCTTCTTCTTGGAAAGCTCTTTTCTCTACCTTCTAATGGCCCTGACAGCTCTGGCCCTTTCCTCCTCCTCTTCCTCCTGCACAGTTGGAGTTTATGGTGCACTGACCTAGCCCCGTGCCACACCCACCTCGCTGGCATTTTGGCTCACAAACACCTTTCTTTGCAAAGCAGATCTAATTTCCACCCTGTGAAAAACAGTTGCCTAGCACTCCACAGCTTCCTCCGTGGGGCAGCCAGCTGCTGCCACAGTGGGGACAAGGGTGGCTGTAAATCTGGGTCAGGACCAGTTGCGGGAGTGTGGACTGATTCACGGGAAATAATTGTTCTTTCCCCAGATGAGGGCCATGGGAAGGGCAGGTGGTGGTGCTGTGTGTGCACGGGCTGGGCCAGGAGGATCCATGAGGCCAACAGTAACTTCCCCTCCAGAGACCTCAGTTTCCCCATCTGTGAAATGAGGGTGGGGTTCTGGAAGGTCTTTTCTAGCCCTCAGTCCCGTGGCTCTCAGTGGATCTGCCTTTGTTCAGAGTGTGCAGTGTCAATGCACAAATCAAGTTCCCAGGCTGCTGCTTTTCTTCTCCTTCTTTGATGCTAAGCACGAGCAATTAGAACCATCTCCTCTCTCTGCCCCGCTGCTGAGGCGCGTCCTTCCTTCAGCTGGCTGGCTCCCGGGGCTAGACGGGACAGGCCACAGGTGGGGGCAGTTGGGGTCCTGATTCCCCGAGAGGCACTGTTCATAAATCAGCACCTCTCCCTGGGGCTGGCTCCGGAGGTCTCAGCCAGCCAGGGCCCTGGGGATGGAAGAGAATTTTCAAAAAGGTCACCCAGTTCCCAGACAGAGGTGCTTCTGATAACTCTCGAGACAGCTCCACGTGCCCTCGTATGTCCCTGAGAGCACAGAGCCAGGCTGCTGAGTTCACGGCCGGACAAACCCCAGGAGAAGGGAGGGAGGACCCAGGCTGCCATGGAGTTCACCTGCAGACAGAGCTGGGCACTGTTTTTAGAGATCGCCAACCCTCATTTCAAAGTCCTGCATACACCTTTGACAAAGGGGAGAGGTCAGAGGGTAGCAGTTTCCAGGTGGGGATACGAGGAAGAGAGGCTCCAGCCCCAGCTAACCTCCGCCCTGGTGGGCTCCCTCCATGTCAGGCAACCCGAGAGCCCGGCCCCTGAGCACCATCCTCAACGTGCTCCCTGGGCAAGCCCACCCACCCCCGTGACTTCAGATGGCAGTTCTGTAAGCTGGTGCCTGCTGCCAAACTGCCATCTCTCAGCTCCAGACCCACAGACAGTCCCATATAAAAGAAATCAGGGTGCTCTTACCACCCCAGGCTTGAAAGCGCAAGAGCGCAAAGCAGTTTCTTGAACCTGCCAAAACCCAGAGAGCGCCGTAGCGAGGGATGTTCAAGGCAATCATGCCTTCAGCCCCCTGAGGCAGGGAAAGGGCTGGGGGAGTGAGAATCCGTGCTCCCTCTACTCCCCCACTCTGCTCTCCCGCCCCACTGGTGGAACCCAACCAGAAGCTTATGGTCAAGGACAGGAGAGACTATAGGTGCAGCTCATGCAGCTGGCCTCCCAGCGTACAGAGCAGAGAGGGGCAAATGTGGGTCTAGAGGGGCAAATGGAAGATACTCAGACCAGGGGGCTCAGGAAAGAAGTCAGCAAGATCTCTGAAGCTTTCTACCCTCCCATACCCAGCTCTGGGCCTTCTCTGCCTGCATGCCTGGGGCTGGGAAGTATCAGGGCTTTGCACTCAGACACAGCAGTCTGAATCCTAACTGTTCACCTCACTGGCATGTGGCCTTGGGTAAGTGACTCCTTGCCCCTCAGTTTCCTCACCTGCAAAACGGGAACAAGAACACCTAACTCAGAGATGGAAAGTGCTTGACATATAATAAGTGCTCAATAAATTTATCTACTTTTTATCCAGCTCTGTCTACCTTTTATCTCTTGGCTGGTCTGTAGGACCTCTGAGCTGGTCTCTGCCCCAGTCTCAGTCCCTTGAATTCATCCTCCACACTGCTCCTAGAATGCTGTTCCTAAAACTCTGGATGGATCACATCACAGCCTTCCTCAAAAACCATCAATGGCTCCCCAATGCCTAGAGAAAGAAATTAAATTCTTTAGTGTAACAATCAAAGCCAGTCAATGCCTGGTCTTTACCCCCCTCTTACCAGAACCTGCCAATCCTTCCCTTGGTCCCAAGTGACACTGACCTACTCACTGTCCCCAAATACCCTTTATGTCTCCAAGCCTTTGCTGATGCTGTCCTCTCCACCTGGAAGTACCTTCTCCTGCTGTCCCGCTGGTGGGGCTCCAAGGCCCCATCTTCCATAAAAACTTCTCATCCCCACACCAGTGTCATTGCTCACAGTAGGTTACTTACGTGTCTATGTGGCACTTACTCCATTTTGCCTTGGAGTAGAAGGGGCTATGGCATGTCTTCCCTCATCAGTCTTTGAGCGTATGGAAGGCAAGTCTTTGTGGCATCAAGGTCTGGCTCTCTGCAGTTCCCAAGCCAGTGCTGGACTTGGGCAAGGGCCGATTGCATGCAGTGTGATCCCCATGCATTCACAAGTGCCGAGGTGACCCATGTGAATTCACAAGTGCCAAGGTGACCCTATGTGTTCATATGTGCCAAGGTTACCCATATATTTTCATGCTGATCCTCAGAGGAGCCCTGTAAGATATAAGGTTCTGTTATCCTTTTTGACTAATGAGGAAACCAAGGCAAAACAATTAGCCTGAGTCCACTCAGTGGGGAGGTGGGGGAGCTGACTTGGAAGAGGGGCTGTCCGGGCTTTGAAATCTATGCTTTTCCCACTCCCTATGGAGCCCGAGAAACATTTGAAAAATACACCAATAAATGAATGAATACGAAGACGGTGGCAATAGCCACATGCTGTGGTGGTTAGAAACAAGAAAGACTTGGGTTCAAGTCCAACGCTTACAACCTCGGGGAAGTTACTTATCTTTTCTCTCCTGCCCTCCCCGAACGCCCTGTGAGGCAGCTGCGGGGTCCCCTGGGGAACCCAGACAGGCAGAGGGCCTCCCCTGTGGCTGTGACAGAGTGGCCCAGACAGCCGCCCGAGTAGCTCTTCAGGCCTGCGTGATGAACACCTCCGGATGTCTTCTCTGGCACTGGCGGGAGCGGGAGCCTGTTAAAACTATTTATGTCCCGCCTGCCAACGGACGGCTTCATCACCCTGCCTCCTCCCTCTGACTTTCCCTTGACAACCACATTTACACATCCCAAAGAGCCTCAAAGTGTGAGTCCTGGTGGCTCAGCTGGGCAGCCCAGCTGTCCCAGTAAATCCTAGGGATTTATGAAGAGCCCCAAAGAGACTGGCCGCTGCTGCTCCCCTACAGCTCAGCTGCCAGCCGGGCAGCCCCGGGAGTCTGCAGCGGGGGCTCTGGGTGGAGCCTGGGCCTGGTCTGAGTGGTCAGTGGCCGGGTGGCCCCCCACATACGGAGCAAGAGCTGCCCTTCACTCTCCTGTGCGAAACACACAGCCCCTTTGATTCTCATAAGGGACAAATTTGGCAAAAAGATCGCTGGCCCCAAGGTGAATGGGATGAGGGCTCGGTGAGCAGAGAGGGTTAAAATGGTGTCCTTTGCAGAAGCCCACAGTGCCAGCTCCCCAGGCCTGGGTCACCCTGCGGATTGTTCCTGTTAGTGATAGAAGATTATGATAGAAATTATCCCAGTGTGTGGGACTCTTGCACTGATACCATTCAAGCCTCAAAATGCACTACAGCCGGCAGCAAAGGGGTGGGAAGCCCAGACTGAAGGACGAAGTTGTTCTTTCATTCTTCCATTTATTCAGCTGCTAGAATACTCTGCCCTGAACTTTTTGCATGACTGACTCCTTCTCAACATTCGGGTCTTGGCGCAAATGCCACCTCCTCCTCCGAGAGGCTGCCCTGACCACCCTTTCTAATGGGGTCTCAGCCCCTCCATCCCGCCCTGCTGCTGTCACATCTTCGTGTTTTATGGCTGTCATAGCACTTTCCAGTAACTGCAGTTCTCTTGTGTATTTTCTTGTCTGCCGGTTTGTTGTCTGCTGTGTTCACTGGAAGTAAGGTCGCAAAAACAGGGATCTTGTCCTGCCTGTCCGCTGCTGCGTCCGCAAGTGCTTGGTGCCGTGCCTGGTTGGTAGCGGACCTTCATCCATCCAACATTTACCAAGAACCTCCCAGTTGTCAGTGCTAGGGCTCAACCTTGGCCTGGTAGCTGCCCTCAGGGGACCACAGTCTAGCTGCAGAGTTCGGCAGATGGGGACAGGGCTGTGTATTACCCATGTGTGTCTGATGCTTGACATGGCCTTGTTGACCCTGGAGAGTGCCCCTCCCAGGGCCATCGATTCTGAAAGATACTGAACAACTTGCCTGTGCGCCTTTCATATGCAAATCAACCCAGAGCCCCTCCGATATCAGTCTGTCACAGGGCTCTCTCACTCTAGGCCACTGTCACCTGCCTTAATCCCTCCAGGGTCAGGAGTTGGACAACGGGGGCCAGCCCCATGCCTGATTGTCTGCTGCAGTGGCTCAAACACGGCTAGTCCTGAGCCTGCCTGTGCCGCTTCACCCATTCCGTCCCGTAGAAACCACAAGAGAGGCTCTTGCCCACATTTCCCCACCCCCGCTGCCTCTTGTGTGGGTGGTGTGCCCCCTCCTGTTGGAAGTGTCAGTAACAAACCATCTCTTCAGCGACAACCCTCTCCTGATCTGTTGGCCTCACCATACCCGACTGAAAATAAAGTAGTGTTCAAATGCAGGCTGTGAGGGTAAAGGCAGGCCGGGCTGGGATGGCCTGGGGAGGGCGTGGGACTCACCCCTGGGGTCTGGTGTCTGCGGGGGCTGCTACTGGAGCTGCCCCCTAGCTGCTGTCAGCTAGGTGGGGAGGTGGTGGGTCTTCTAAGCAAAGGACACAGCTCAGACAGGGGCTTGGTAGCCCAGGTGGGGATGGAGCTTTCTGGTAACTCAAACGGTCCCCTATGGCTGGAGTGAGGGTAAGACCCAGTGTCCACAGGGAGGAGAGGGAGACAGGTTGTCGTGGAGGTGAGACTCATTCTGGGCTGACCTTGATGGTGGGATAAACCAGAAAGATTCATCCAGGCCACAGTGGGAGCCACTGAAGGGGTGTGAGCAGAGGAGTGGCTCAGAGTGAGGGTGGGAGAATGAATTGGCCATTATGGGCCAAATCATGGCAGAGCTGGCAGAGCGCGGGGTGAAAGGTGGGACGCTGGACACACACTGTGTGGATTCGGTTCCAGCTCGACCCCTGGAGAGGGTGCTGTCGGAGCCCGGCCCCCTTGGCCCTAACATTTGACCACACCAGCGTGACTCCCAAACCCCAGCGCCAGCACTGCTTTGCATGAGGACTTTCTCAGGCTGCCAGAGCCCCCTCTGCCTGCACGGGAGATGCCAGGGACTCAGAAATCTGGGCACAGCCCTCAACCGCGGACTACAAGAAGTTGTAGTCCGGGGGCATCAATACCCCGGCTCCCTGGGGATTTCTGAGTTGCCCAGAGGATTAAGCTAAGCTCTAGCTCCCACAGTGGCGACGTCCTTGCTGACACACCCTTACCCTCTGTCTCACCTTCCCAGTCTCACTTCCTCGCGGCCCCACTGGTATTTCCTGGAATCATTTCCCAAATAGACTTTTTGCACTTGAGTGCTTTCCTTGAGATTGTTTTCTGGGGAAACCAGAATAAAACAATCGCTTTTTAGCAATGGGGTCTTTGTTGAATTATTTCACCTCCCTCTGCCTCAGTTTCCTCATCTATGAAATGGAGATGAGCATATTTCCTCTCTCAAAAGGGCATTGTGGTGAGTAATTGAGTCATAGACACAAAGACCTCAGCCTCTCACACATAGTAAGTTCTCGGCAAATGTCTGCCAAGATGGTTCAAAACAGATGAGGCAGACGCGGGAAAGAGGCTCGCGCCTGTGAGGAGCGGGGGACAGATGCGAGAGAGTTGGCGACTGAGCAGGGGAGGGAAGGAACCGAGGACACAGCCAAGTCTGCAGCCTGGAGAGGTGGAGAGAGGAGCGCCATTTACAGCAGCCGGCTGGGAGGAGAAGCCGGGTCTGGGGAAAGAGAGTTCAATTTTAGAGTCAGGATGTGTTCAGGTGCCAGACAGCCATGTGCAGACTTCTAGCAGGCAGCTGGGACAGTGGGGCTGAGCTAGAGAGGGGACAAACATATGGCCATGTGGATTTGGGAGTTACCTGAAGGGAATGAGAGTTGCTGCTATGGGAGTTGAGTGGGGAGTGGGTAGGGGAGATGGGGCAGAGGTGAAGGTGGCTGGGAGGGGGAGATTGGTGAGTCAGGGTCCTCTGGGGGAGCAGTGACAAGGGAGGGATGGGAACCAGGCTACTGGTAAAGAGCGGGGAAGGGGAATTCCTCTTTCCAAGGCTCTGAAGCATTGGGCATTTCTGCCCCACTAGAATCATGGCAGGCCTGCATCTGGGCTTGGAAGCAGAGCCTGAGGCAGGGATTTGGTGCCTCACTCAAGGATTGATTGATTGAGAAAGGAGAGGGGAGTGAGGGCAGAGGGTCAGGACAGGTCAAATCTCAGCTGGAGACTTGCTTCAGCCTGATCTCACGGGGAACTCTGCAGCACAAATTAGCACAAAGGGTTGGTCCCACCGGTCCAGAAAGGGGATCCGGGTTAGGGCACCAACAATGTTCACAACACCCTGGCATGAGTCTGGCTTGGCTGGGTCCACTCTGGCCTGACCAATTGACCTTTTATGAACTTAAAAATGCTATCCTTCTCACCCAAAGCAAATATGAGATTCGCCTTGGCAGAAGGTGCAAACAGAACCTGGAGAGTGAGATTCCAGCCTGCTCTTAATCTCTGCCAAGGGAGCACAGGTGACATTTGATCTTCACCCACGTAGTTTGGCTCAGGGCACTAAGATAGACTCTAACTAGTGTTCCCTAAGTGCTGGCCACATGTGCCAGGCACTCTGCAAAGGGCTTCACTTGCACGTCTAATGATCCGTGAGAACGATGATTGATTATTCCCTTTTGCAGGTGAAAAAAACTGCAATTTCTTTGCCCAAGATCAAGCAGCTAATCAGAGGAAGAATGGAAGGGAGCCCAAGTCCATTTGACTTCAGAGCCTAAGTTCTTAACCGCTTCCCTGCCTTGCAGCTCAGCACGTGAGGGGCTGTGGACACTGTCAATTGAATTCAGCTTGCCAGGACACAAAGGGGCCAGCGAGCCCCAGCTCTCAGAAACCATCGTCCAATCCCACCCATCTCACCTCACCCCACTCCAGTGCTGATATTTTAAAAAGAAGCAAGAAGGAAAAGGAGCGGGGGAACCCATCAAGAACCCTCCAGGCTGAGGATCCATGCGCCTAACTGATGCTGAATTGAGATGCCTCCGGCAGGTAACTGCACCCTGGGAGAGGCCCACGTGGGTTCAGCCTGGGTCCCCAGAGGCAGACCATGGTCTGTGTGCAGGCCTCTCTCTGGACAGCTTTGGGACACCATGCAGAGCCCTGACCTGGCTTCCCCTAATCCCACTGACCCCAGACTCTGATGAGGGGACCCAGAAATAGACCGCTTTTGGCTACAAGACTTTAGTTTTTTCCCCTAATCCGGGAAACACTTCCTGCTTTCCTAGAAGACCCAGAAGGCCAGGACCTGGCAAGGCCAGGAAGCCAGCCTGGTTTGAGCTCTGCTGGGCACCAACACACAGTTGGCAAGGAGACTGCTCTGAGCCACCAAAGAGCCCTGGACTGGACATCTGGAGTCCTGGATTCTGGGCCCTGCTTTGCCTCAAACTCACACTGTGGCTTAGCACCAGCCACTTATCTCCTGGGGCTGCAGTGTCCTACCCTGGAAAAGGGCATCAGTTTGTGGCCCTCCTTCCAGGTGGTCATGAGGGTCTGGTGAGGTCAGATGAGAAAGGACACAGTGTGTGAACACTGGCCTCCCTGCTGCTGCTTGAACCCAACACCAAGCAGGAGTCCACCTCTGAGCATCTGTGTTTGCTGTGCCCTTGGCCTGGATTGCCTTTCCTCTATAATCTGTAAATTCACTCCTGCACGTCTCAGGTCCCTGGGCCCACTTGGTGGTAATGGGTCACCGAGGGGGCTCCAGGCTCTTCTAGCTGATGGGGTGGAGCAAGACCAGAGGGTGCATGGGTCCTTCCCTGAGGTTGCATGCATCCCAAACAAAGCTGCTTCTCTCTGCTGTAACCCCGTGTGGGTGAGCCTCCAGGTGAGGTTCTCTCTGGAAGGGGTCTGGGGTCTCATTAACCACTTGAGTAGGTGGTGGGTATGGAGCAAGGGCTCAGGTAGGGTGAGCCATCGCTGGATCCTTGTCAGAAGAACGGCGTCTAAATGACAGTGAATGAATGGTCACAGTCTGGGAGAGCCCTCGCTCAGCAGAGACATCAGTGGCCTGGGAGCCAGGGGAGCTTTCAGTTTCTGCCTGGCTACCCTCCAGCCCCGTGACCTTGGGAAGCCATTTCATCTCTCTGGGACTCAAAGAGTTTGCCTTTTAGCTTAAAATAAAAGGTTTGTTAAATAGATTTTGTCTTACACATAATGGATGGCCGGAGTTCTGGGTTAGGAAAGATCCTGAGACACTGAGCTTAATGGCATAGCACTGTGATTGATTAGTAATGTCTGCCCTGGGTACTGTAAGGGAGATGTGTTATTCCTGGTCTGGGGTCTGTTTCACACATTTCATGACTCAGTGGCTCTACAGAGGTAAAGGTCAAGAGTGTGTGTGCGTCGAGGGAGAAGGGGTTGGAAGGATAAGAAAAGTAGGTTAGGAAGCTTGGGTCAGACCCACAGAGAGTTCCAAAATAGATGGAGAATGGAAGCTGCTTCAGTGCCCACAAAAAGCTCACTCTAGGACAGCAGTCTGCTTTTGCAAACTGAGTTGCTAACCATTAGTGGGTTGTGAAATAAATTTAGTTGGCTATACCAATATTTTAAGAGCATGCAGAGTAGAACAGAATAAAATAGAATGAAATGGGCTAGTTTAGATGTTGATGCATATGGTAAGGTTGAATGCTGTTTTGTGAGCTTTGGTTTCAGTTATGTATGTATCTGTGAAGAGGGTCGTGATGGATTGTTAACTGTGGCTCAGGGTCCAAAACCTTTGAGAGACAATGACGGAACTGGGTGGCCACATGTGATCTGCGTAGGACAGACCTGGCTCCCACCCGTCAACCTGATGTAATTATGTACCACCTCCTTTCACTCCCTGTGGTGATTTAAAAACATGTCCACATATTTTTTTGACACTCTTTCCTTCAAAAGGCAGGGCCTGATGTCTTCCTCATGGAGAGCAGGCTAGGACTTGCTGTCTTGCTTCTAATGAATAGAATATGGTGACAGTGACAGTGTGTCCCTCTCAGGAATGTGTCATAAAAGGCATCACAGCCTCCTCCTTGCTCCCTTTCCCTGATCACTCACGCTGGCGAGAGAGCCTGCTGCCACGTAGGCGGGGATTTCAAGCAGTCCTCCAGAGAGGCCCACATGCTGAGAAACTGAGGCCTCCTGCCAACAGCCGCGTCATCTGTCTTGGAAATGGATCCTCCAGCCCCAGGCGAGCTTTCCGATGACTGCAGCCCTGGTCAGCGTCTCCCCTGCAACTTTAGGAACCTCCCAGCTAAGCCACGCCCAAACTCTTCGCCTATAGAAACTGAGACATAGTAAATGTTTGTTGTTTTCAGTTGCCAAATTTTAGGGCAGTTTGTTACGCAGCAATTGATTACTAACACACCCTCAAAGTCATCCCTCGTGGTTGAAAGATTATATGGTTGTTCTACATAGAAGGGACTTTGAAGATCATGTGGGGTCTCCAAGAGTCCTGGAGAATGAGCCAATGGCAAGGAGACAGGAGAAGGCCAGAGTTGCCTTTGTTTGCCAAAAAGAAGGGTAGAGTGGAAGACTCAGTTCTGATCATGATTGACACCGCCTAGGTTGGCCGGCGAGACAGAAAACCCAGGAGCATCTTGGAAAGAACATGGCATGGTCACCAAAGTCAAGTTTCCCCTAACTAAACATTTCCTCCCTTTTCCACGGGACACCTGGATTAGCAGATCAGTAGATAGAGTGTCAGTTCACAGTGGTCTGGACAGTCCCCTGCCAGGGAGTTTGTGTGGGGAGTAATGAATTGAGACAGGCGGTTCCACTGCGGAACACTGTCCCAGCTCCAAACTGCCCAGTGGTTTCACCAGACACTTGGATGAAGGCACAAAAGATGTGTTCATCCAAACCTCGAAAGCACAAGCCACATTGATACAGCTGATGCATGATCCAAAACTCTCTTCCCAGACGGAATTGCTGGGCCAAAATCAACAAGAAGAAATTTAACAGTAATCAATGCTAAAGTCAGGCACTTTCAGATCAAAAAAATCAACCACTCCAAGAACAAGCCCAGGGTGGGTGGATGGAGCCAGCTTGGCAGAATTCCACCTGAAATGATCTGGTCATTTTTATTTGGCCCCCAAGGTCAATGTAAGCATGGACAACGTGCTGTGACTACTAAAATAGTGGACCCCGATGTAGGTTTCTAACTTCACGGAGGCTGCGGTGGTGGGAAGGAATGTTCTCGCTTCTGCTCCTGGCCCTGCTCAGCCACACCTGGGACCCACACTTTGTAGGCACAGACGGTACAGAAGGAGGACCCAGAGTGGGCAGCAAGGCCTAATGTCTTCACGTGGGGAATGACGGACGGCATCTCTGAAGGGGCCTGGCTGCCTCGGAATGTCTGGGGATCTGCCTGGGCAGGAGGAACAGCCGAGATGGGGGGTGGAAGTAACAGGGCTACCCATCGGGGTTACAGATGGGAGGCGTGTCCTGGCAGGTGGGCCTACCTGTGGGTGGCTGGGCGTCCCACCCCTGGGTGAGCAAGCAGAGGCCAGGGGGAGCAGAGTCTGATCTCGAGGAGAAGACTGGTTCATGGTGCTCCCCTCCTCTGTCCAGACATAGCCTCTGGCTCCCATGGGGGCTTTCCCCATGGTAAGAGGATGATCCTTGGTTGGGCAGGGGTCAGGGGAAGGGGTAGCAGAAGAGAGAGGAGCAGAGGGATGCAGGAGGAATCTGCCGGGGCCAGCCTGCTCTGTGCACACGCGCACACACACACACACGCGCGTGCGATCCTGCTCGCACGCACTCAGACATCAGCCCTCACACAAATGCTCACTCTTTCATGCTCATACACAATGTCAGGTATTCCCACCCAATATCCACCTGCCTACACACCGACCCACCCTCACCTTTGCTCACACACACACAAGAATGCTCCCAGCATCTCCCGTACAGCACACACACGAACACACTCACACATGCACACACAAGCGCCCAGGCAAAGGAAGGCCCCGTCTGAGCTCAGATTCCTAGGACACCAACTCTGAGATGGTCACTTGCATGTGGGAGGCTTACTGGGGAGAGCTCTTGGGAGCAGCATCCTCAGGGGAGTGAGGGAGGTAGCTCAAGTGGAGGAAGAAGTTGAGCTCCAGTGCCGTCACAGAAAAGGCCTCAACCCATCCCCAGGGAGTTCTGAAACTGGGATGGCTCTTCAGGGATGCCCAGAATCAAGGTGACGGGGCTGAGCCTTTTTTTTAAATTGAGATAGGGTCTGGCTCTATTGCCGGGGCTGGAGTACAGCAGCAACCTCAAACTCCCGGCTCAAGTAATCCTCCTGCCTCAGCCTCCCAAGTAGCTGGGACAACAGCCATGCCCCACTACACATGGCTAACTTTTCTATTTTTTGTAGAGACAGGGTCTCACTATGTTGCCCAGGCTGGTCTCAAACTTCTGGCCTCAAGTGATCCTCCCACCTCGGCCTCCCAAAGTGTTAGGATTACAGATGTGAGCCACCTAGCCCGGTGGGTCTGGGCCTTTGCGTCTCTGCATGGATCGGCCACTGGGTAGAGGGAGGGAAGTATATTTGGGTGAGGTGGCTGTCTCTAGAGGAGGGCGATTCTCAGAAGGAACTCAGCTGTGAGCCACCAGCAGGCAATGCTCCCGGTAGCTGGAGGATGCATGTCTTGGTCCTGGAGGGGGATTTGGGCAGCACCACTGCATCCACTATGTGCCCGTGGGGACATGTATCTGCACACACAGGCCAAGCTGGAGTTCTCCTTTCCAGCCCTGTGCACACCTGCTCCTGGGACAAGCCCAGCCACGAGGTGACGCAGCAAACAGAGGGGCCTTGGAGAGAAGCTGCCCCCCCCCCAGCTGCCAATGATGGGGGGGAATAGTCTGTAGGCCTGGGTGTCCAGGACAGGAATTGAAGGAGAGACCAGCCATGGCCTGGGAAAAACACACAGTATCTTCTTCGACAGTCTCATTGGAATCCGGCCTTTCGGGCCCCACCATGCCCTGCACCCAGGTGGCCAGTGAGGCAAATGCCCTGTCCCAAGACATGGTGCAGCCCAACATTGCTCTCCCCTCACCTTCTCTCTGGAACGCCCTTAGGGCTGTCACCATAGCCTGCACCTAGGTGGACACTTGGGCCAATCCCACGGCTTCCTGCTTGCCCTCGGGTAACCGGCGCTTAGGGTCGCAGAGCCAGCCTGATTCGGGCTGTGTCTGGTCTGTGACAGACCTCTCCACTCCAGCCTCACTCACAGCTCGCTTCTCCCTGCAGGGCCGGAGGGGAAGGCATGGAGTTGGCTGCCAATTTTTCTCAAGCTACTCACCATCCCCACTCATGAGCCATTGTTTTAGATGCGCCAGACCAAGGTTAAGCCGGAGTCCCCCGTCGAGTGCATATGTAGGCTCCTTGGGGACTTAAGCATGGGCACCTCCCACCTGCAGTCACCGTGACCTGGGAGGTCAACTTGTCATTTCAAGCCATGGCTGTGACTCATTCCAAGGTCCCTAGGAACCTACCTCCAGCGTCTTGCTGTCAGCTCCCTCTGTCCCCAGGCAGCGCTGGTGACAACCTTGTGCTGTGGTGGTGCTTTGCGCACATTCGGCACGGTCGGGACCCTGGGAAACCCGCACACACCATGTTGCCTCGGGCCTCTGCAGCCATCGCAGCTGGGCAGGCCCTGAGCCTCTGAGCGCCCCAACCGTGGGGACCCCATCCCACTCTCCTGAAGGAGTGGCTATCACGGCATAGCCCCAGCTCGCCAGAGAAATCCCCGTGCACCTCCCTCTCCCCACTCTCGTTTTTATGCCCTCATCTAGCAAAGGAGCCCAGGAGTCACAGAACTGGTTCTCGACATTGTCCTTTGTAAGTCTGCCCCTGGAGACTGGCCGCACCCTCTCGGGTGCCTAACATCTGGAGTTTCTGTGTCTCCCAGGCCAATGCTCAGTCAAAATTCCTATTTTAATATCTCCTTGCTCCAGCACAGCACAGCGCCCCTGAGCTAGAGTACCCTGGAGTGAGTGCCAGCTCTGCCCTCACTGTGGTGGGGAGGGGACACTGGGCAGGTTATATCCTCTCTGTACCACTCGCCTCATCCATGAAAAGGGGTGAGAAGCTCCCAGGTCTGCACAGAGAGCCCACGAAGAGCCACTTGGCAAGGAGTCGGTCTTGGTGACCGAGTTGTGTCACGCCTCTTGCTCCTCCTTGACGGTGTGCAGCTCAGAGCCCACCCCCTCCCCAGAGCCTGTCCCCTCCCCACCCCGCCAGGCTCTTCTTCACTCCTGGAATAGATCTGTTTGGCCCATCTTGGCAACCGTGGCCTTAATCGTGTGTGCTTGATAAATAGCTGTGTTGGACCAGGGCGGCAGCCGCGGGTGGACCAGGATGGCAGTGGCCATGCAGCAGCTGGGGGTGCAGAGCCCGGGCTTGGCTGAGGCTGCAGGGTCTTGCTCTGCCCTACTCACAGCCACCACTCTGGGGACAGGGGCACTCTCTGCAGCCACTCTTGGTGGGGCAGAGGGGGCTGGGATTGGCAATCTGAGAGTTTTAAAGGATCCTTGGTGACCTGCCTCCCTGACCCTTACTTCCACAACTGAGGATGTTAAGGCCCAGACACGTTGAGGGACTGGCCTGGGGCGCCCAGCAGTGAAAGGCAGATTGAGAATCTAACTTGGGCCTCTTGACCTTAGGCCAAAGCTCTGCCTGCCAGCCCCTCCTGCCTTACCCCATAGCGCCGCCAGCCAATATGTTTCTTCTTTCCTGCTGATGCCATTTGCTGACATTTCCTTGCCCTCTGCCACTCTCCTCCCTTCCAAAATATCCAGCGTGGGAGGCATCTTTCATGATGCCAGATTATGGAGCTCAAGCCTAGGACACTTCGCTTATTTTCTGTGTGTCTTTAGGGGAGTTACTCAACTTCTTTGAGCCTCGGCTTCCTCATCTGTAAAATGGGGATAATACAGACTGCAGCTACCGCATAGGATTGATATGTGGTTAAATAGGGAAGTTTGAGCAATGTGTTCAGTATGATGCTGGCTCAGGGTAAACTAAATGTCAGCTATCACTATTACCAGTCAGGGTCTTCAGGGCTGCCTTGGTTGGCTGGGCAGTTTGTGGACTGCTCAAAGGTACCCGGTGGGTGAGTAAGTGGGGCTGAAATCCAGCCTGCAGTCACTCCCCACTCTGTGTATCCTCGGAGCTGCATTTGCCCAGGAGGTGCTATTTTCTAATTCACCTACCCAGATGGACGTCTTTTCCCAGTTTGCACAAAGGTGCTGTAGGGTGTAGCCCTGTGCACTCCGATTGTAATTTAGGGTATCGGGCAAGATTCCAAACTACATCTCTCCTCTGGGGATCCCAATGCCCGAATTCCACCATTCAAGCTTCCCTTGGGTCCCAGGGTCATTTGCAATGTTCCTGAAATCCCATTTAAAAAGAAGCATCCTCAGGAACAATAATACCCTAAAATAATAGCCTGTTATCATCATTTTCATTATCATCATCTCCATTATTTTAAACATTGAGTGGATTAGCCTTCTTCCAGCGGAGGGCAGGATAAACGCTCAGGCTGGACGAAGGGAGGAGAGAATGGGGAGGAAGCCACCAGCGCAAGGCAGGGGCGACCCAGGCTCAGCTTTCTGCCTCTGTAGTTTTGCCCAGGGTCACTCCAGCACAATGAACTCAGCCAACTGGTGCGGTAATAGCAGCCGCAGCAGCAAAACTCTCCTGATTTACTGGGAAACCTCACTCCGAGGAGCAGTATTAATGCCAGTGATAAACCTGGTCTCCCAGGAGCACCTCCATTTTAAGGGGAGTGAGAGACACATTCCAAGGGAACAAATCTCAAAGGTGGGATTGCAGGCATAGCGGAGGCCTCATGGAAGAGCTTATGGGGCCTTCGGTCTTTCCGATCACACATCAGGGGGGCTGCCAGTGTCACTGACGCAAAAGGTCTGCCTGTCATTGGACGGATTCAGATGACATTTGCAGAGGGGCGAAGTGTTTTAGGCCAGATCCCCCAGAAGCCAACTCCACACCAGCATTCCTGTGCAAGGGATTTATTGAGAAAGTGCTTCTGGGAGAATCTGGGGAGACAGTTGGGGACACGGGAAAGGAAGTGGAGGAAGCCAGGCAAGGGTGTGATCTCAGGCAATGTCCCTGGAGGGTAGCTGCAGCCAGGCCCCCCGGGAAAGCTCTGGAGTGTTACTTTACACCCCAGAGTCTGTCCCCACCTGAGGAAAGGAGCCGGGCTTTCATTCCCCTGAACGGGTTAGTCATTGGGAGGCACAGCCCGGGGAGGGGCAGGGATGTGAATGCCCAGGCATTGTAGCTGTCTGCCCTGCCAGCAAAGCGGCCTCAGAAGCCTATGGCAGTCCTCCCTCTATCATGGTGTCATGCTCCAGCTGCCCAAGCATCAACACCAAATATTAGGGGCAGCAATGTCCTCCTTATTAGGAATGATGCAGGCCACACACACTCAGCCCTCCTGGAAGAAAAGCTGTTAAGTAGGCTGTGCCCGCAGGGATGGGGAGTGGGGGGTGGCGAGGGCTGAGCCAGGGGCCTGGGTCCTGCAAAGATGCCTTAAGATCCAAAGGCTCGTGCACTAGGGCCATCCTCAGGGACATGCCTGACTTTCTCCAATTTACCACCTTTGGTCTCTCCTCTCTCTGACGAGTGAGCAGAAATAGAGTACAGACAGAGGGAAAGAAGGAAGATTGCAAGAAAGAAAGGAGGAAGGGAAGAGAGCCCTCTCCCCACTCGGGCAGATCCCCCAGTGAACCTTCTGCACGTGACAGATGCTCACGGTTTCAGACAATGAAACGCATCGTTGCCTTCTATTTTAAGCCGGGGTCATTACCCCTCGAGTCTGCAGAGGCACATTTGAGGTTTAATTTTTTGTTGTTTGCATATGAGATCATTTCAATTAAAGAGAACTGGAAACATTCCCCTCCATTTCTTTAGCAAACAGAGCCTTATTGCCTCCCACCCAGAAAAGAAAAAAAGGAAAAAAACAAAACAAAACAAGCCAATGTTACAATTTTTAAAACAAAAAGACTCTTAAGCAGTGATGGGCTGGCTCTGGGTGAAAGGACATTTGTACATATAGGGATTTTCTTAGGAAAAATACAACTTGTCACCGTTTGCTATAAGTCACTGAGCAGTGGAACTAATTGAAACAATCTAACACAGCGCCCTCACCCTTCTTTGCTCCTGGCGTGACTGGGTGCCAGGCTATATGCTGGAAGGGAAGCAACTTGGGAGTGGACATATCTCCCAGTTTCTAGGTCATAAGAATCTCTTGCTAAATATGTATTCCCAAGCCCAGCCCCGCGGGAAGAGAATCTCCAAGGAAAGGGGCTCTAGACAAATTGGAAAATTTGGTATACGATGTAGATTTTGTGTGGAGGAGCCAGGAAGGAGGTTGATTTGGGGTTTGATAGGTCAGGGGGAGCCAAAGGTATAAGACAGCAGAATCTATAAATCAGTAAATACCTTGAGATGGAAAAAAGAAAGTAGAAGGTAAAAAGTTAGTTCATCATGAAAGGAGAAACAAATCAACTATAAAAAGAAGCAGAAACTTAGAATAGCTGAGTCATGTGAATGGAGAAGCCTCAGAATGAAGATACCCGATACCAGGCAATGCAAAAAGAGAAACAAACACTAAGCACGCAAGAAGGGGGCAGGATGTTAATAGTATACAAAGTGGAATTAAAAACTAAACGCACTCAAGAGGATAAAGAGGTACATCATATAATGATATAGGACACTTTTTACAGAGAAGATATGGTCATAAACATGTATGCACCAAACAACATAGCAACTAAATACAAGGGGCAAAAAATATTAGAGATGGAAGTAGAATTGTCACAAAACACGATTTAAGTTGAAGATTTTAATATATCCTTTTCAAAATTGAACAGATCTTGCAGACAACAAATAACCGAAGACTTAGAGCTATGCTATTCATTATTGTAGTTACTAACCACATGTGGCTATTGAGCACTTGAAATGAGTTGAATTGAATTGAGATGTGCTGTAAGAGTGAGATATAAATATCAGATTCCAAAGACTGCACCAAAAAATATAATGTAAAATATTAATAATTTTATATTGATTATTTGTTGAAATAATATTGTAGTTATGCTGAGTTAAATAAAAGGTTATCAAATTAATGTTACATGTTTACTTTTATTTTTTTAATAGGGCCAATGGAAAATGTCAAATTATACATGTAGCATGCACTGTATTTCTATTGGACAGTGCTGACCTATAGGAATTGAAAAACATTAGCAGCAAGCCATCTATCACAATACACAGACACTGCTTGAAAGCCCATCTCCTGCCCAGGCTTGCTCAATTCATTTTAGCCAATATAATCTCATGACCTGGAATTCTTGGTTGTCATATTTCTCTTTTCTCGGAAAGGAAATATAATTCAGCATAGAAACAGCTCCAGCTCTGGAACTGGATAGACTGTGTTCAAAGATCAGCTTTGCCACCTTCTAACATGTCACTTAACCCCTCTGAGCCTCAGAATGACCCTGTCTGAAATGGGGCAATAGCATCAATCCTATAGTATTGTAAGGACTAAAGATATGCAAACATATCAATTACACAGTAGGAATCCATAAATAATGCATAATCATAATAATATACTGCTATGGTTTGAATGTGTGCCCTAAAATTCATGTGATAGACAATACTCGATGCAATAGTGTTGGGAGGTGGGGCCTAACGGAAGGTGTTTAGCTCATGAGGGCTCCACCTTCATGAAAGGATTAATGCTGATTATAAAAGAGCTTGAGGCTATGAGTTTGATCTCCTGCCATGTGAAGACTTCCACCATGTTACGATGCAGTAAGAAGGTCCTCACCAGATGCATCTCCTTGATCTTGGACTTCCCGGCCTCCAGAACCATGAGCCAAATAAACTTCTATTGTTTCTAAATTACCCAGTCTGTGGTATTCTAAGACAGAAAATTGGTACTGAGAAGTGGGGCTGTTGCTATAACAAATACTTGAAGATGTGCAAGTGGCTTGGAAACTGGGTAACTGGAAAGGCTGGAAGAATTTGGAGGAGCAGGCTAGAAAAAACCCAGATTGCCATGGATGGAGAGAGCATTAAGGGCAATTCTGATGAGGGCTCAGAAGACAAGAACTGTAGGGAGAGTCTGAATCTTCTTAGGGGTTACTTAAGTGGTCATGATCAGAAGGTTGGTAGAAATATGGACAATAAAGGCAATTATGATGAGGTTTCAGATGGAAATGAGGAACCAGGTATTGGAAACTAGAGTAAAGTCTGCCTTTGTCATAGAGTTGCAAAGAACTTGATGGAACTGTGTCCTAGGGCTTTGTGGAGGGCAGAATTGAAGAGTGATGAATTAGGATATCTAGGGAAGAAATTTTAAGCAAAATATTGAAAGAGCTGCATGGCTACTTTTTTTTTTTTTTTTTTTTGAGACAGAGTCTCACTCTGTTGCTCGGTCTGTAGAGTGCCATGGCATCAGCCTAGCTCACAGCAACCTCAAACTCCTGGGCTCAAGCAATCCTTCTGCCTCAGCCTCCCGAATAGCTGGGACTACAGGCATGCGCCACCATGCCCGGCTAATTTTTTACATATATTTTTAGTTGGCCAATTAATTTCTTTCTATTTATAGTAGAGACGGGGGTCCTCCTCTTGCTCAGGCTGGTCTTGAGCTCCTGACCTTGAGCTATCCACCCGCCTCGGCCTTCCAGAGTCCTAGGATTACTCTGCAGGTGTGAGCCACCGCACCTGGCCAACAATCTTATTTCTTGATTAAAATCAAGGTATGCAGGTGGCAGGAAGATTAAAGTACCTGAACCTGGGATGCTGAAGCATGTCACTTCTCTGCGTTTTTTTTTAAATGCCCTGCCACTGTTTTAAAATGTTTTAAATGCTAACATTTTAAAAATATTAATAGAAGTGAGAAAGGCAAAAAAGAAGTAAATTCATAAAATAAAAGCTCTTTTCCTTTGTTGTTCTTGATTTTAGCACCCATTCCACTGTTCTTATTGCTTATTGGTTTCTATATCCATTTCTATTCTCTAGCTTTTTATTTTCCTCATCAGATTAGCATATTAGCATATTAATCTTTAGATTTTTTCTTTTTTTTTAGCTTAATTCGGTGAATTTACTTTAGTTGTTTTTATGAGACTCAGAAGTTGAATAAGACTCTTAAGTAATAAAAGAATATCAAAGTTTTAATTTCTTTGTAAATGGTTGTTGTGTAGATTAGCTGCTGCTGAAGGCTCCGAGCTAAAGTATCGTGTTCGGGAACAAGAAAGCAGTGGAGAGGAAGACAGTGACCTCTCACCTGAAGAACAAGGTAGTTTCTCCTTTACTAGGCATGATGATAATAATTTTTGCTAAAATAAGTCCAATATTTGGCAGATTGGCAGATAGTGTTCTTTTTTGGAAAGCGGATAATAGGAAAATGGAAAGCAACATTTCTATAATTCAGATTCTACTTGTGAGGGTTCATTGTGTAATAATTTTTTTCCCCCTGATTTCAGAGTATTACCATCTTTAAAGTAGTTGTAAGTGCCCAGGTGTGGTGGCTCACACCTGTCATCTTAGCACTTTCGGAGGCTGAGGCAGGAGGATTACTTGAAGCCAGGCGTTTGAGACCAGCCTGGGCAATAGCAAGACCCCGTCTCTACAACAAAATGTTTAAAAATTAGCCAGGCATAGTGGTGCAAGCCTGTAATCCCAGCTACTTGGGAAGCTGAGGTAGGATGATTGCTTGAGCTCAGGAGTTTGAGGTTGCAGTGAGCTGTGATGATGCCACTGTGCTGTAGCCTGGGCAATAGAATGAGAACTTGTCTCAAAAAAAAAAAAAAAGTAATTATAAGTATTCCTTTCATTGTACTTTTTAGTGCAACTTGGGAGCCCAAGAGGCAGGAGGATCACTTGAGCCCAAGAGTTTGAGACTGCAGGCTAGGATTGTGCCACTGCACAAGGCTGGAGACGCCATCTCTTTCTAAAATAATTAGTTAGTTAATTAATGCTTATAGAGTCATTGACTGGATGGTCCTAAAGTGCAGAGCTGTAAGAGCTAATTTCCCATTGGCTTGTGCTTTTTGTGTTGTTAGACAGTGGTACAGCTTATCAAATGAACCAAGATGGTCAGATGCAGAGTGGTAGTCTTTATTAGGTCCCATCAAACTAAAAGAGCAATAGTGTCATCGGCTCTCGTAGCCCATACAGCACGTACACGGTAAAAGCATTGCTGCCTGCTTATGGTTTCTGTTTTCACAAGTAACAGTGGTTACCTATAGAGGTGGGAAGAAAAGGAATGTATTTTATCTTTGTTGCTTTTTATACTTTCTGAACCATGAGAACGTATAATCCTCGCAAGAATTTAAAAATTGTATATAGTTTATTTTCAACTATTTCTTAAGGAAGAAACAAGGCTATGTATGAGGAGAAAAGATGCAAGAAAAACACAAACAGTCACAAAAAAGAAGAAGAAAGGAAATAGAGTAGAAGTGTACTTGAAGCTTTACAATGTAAGGACTACCTGTGCTGTAAAGTTGTTGAGAAAAAACCTTAGAAATAAGACTCCAAATATTTTCTAGTTAACTGTCAGGATCTTTGTCACATGTGGTTGCTAAGGTATAATTTGCTACTGTTTCCTATCCTCTTTAGGATACAGCCTGTTCAACAGAACTATGATAGTCTGAACCTAATATTTGTATAAGAATAATTTTACATGTAGCATATTCTCAAGTTGTATTGTCGTCTACTCTCAGTGATTTGACTTATTTTCCAAAAAATATGCCCCCAAGAGGTCCGTGAAAAGGATTTCAAATACAGATTGTTTTTAGTTTGTTTCCTCATTACTCTCTAAAAACATGATCTATTGAGAATAGAAAATTTATTATGAATGTATGTTGCCAGTTTTCATAAAGGTATCAATGCCTTAAGTTGTAGTTCCACGAGCTCGCCGGCAGGGGGAGCCATTTGATTGATTATAATTTTATTAATTCAGTTAACACTGGTAGAGTTACCGAATTACATAGGTATTCTTTGTTTTAATTAATTACATGCCTGAAAAGTCATTGTTTATTGACAGCAGAGATTCTTGGAAAAAAATTTTCTTGTAACTTATAGCTTAGCAGTTAAAATTATTGGCTATGGAGTTAGACAAACCTGTTTGTGCTCCAGGTATGCCACTTGACTAATTTGCTTAATTTCTCTGAGCCTCAGTTTCCTCATTTGTAAATTGGGAGCTGTAAAAATACTTATTTTAGGATGTCTCCATAAAAAGTAAAAGGCACAAGAATAATTCACTTGTATAGTTCATATAGGTAGTTGACCATTATTAGATCTAGGCCTAAAACCTAAATGTTCTTGTACTCTTTGCATTATGTTGCTCTGCCATATAAGGATTATAAGTAAAAGTGAATATAAATATTCAAAGACTGTCGAGACCACTTAGCAGCTTTCTATGAAATGGATACTTTGGGTATTTTAAGTGACATAATAAATATTACAAAATTAGAATATATTTATAACAAGCAAAATTCAGTTCAACATATTAGAATTAGAAAGAATTTTCTTAGACTACATAAATAACATTCACAAAAGAGAAATACTGTAATATCAGTTCCTGAGAATAAGAAAGTGCAAATTAAAACAGCATCATGGTACCTTTCTTTCCTTGCAGATCAACAAAGATTAAAAAGTATGACAATTCTCTTGTAGTGTGAATGTGGAGAAATAGGTTACTCATACAGTAACATTGGTGGGTATGAAAAATTGGCATTCTGGAGGGCAGTTTTTTTTAAGTATTTTTGACCAAGTCCCACTCAGTATACATGTACATAATTACAAAAGTAAAAATTTTACAAAACAATACTTGCCTTTACTATATATGATATATTCCAATTTATTTTACTTCATCTTTTTAAATGTTGGTTGTTACTTATGAAAGAGTCATAATGCACAGTTTGAACAACACTGGCTTATATTGAGAAAAGTAATAGAATAAATGTACAAATATATATATTATACCATGAAAACATTGAAAATGTAAAGGGGAAAATCAAAATCTTTGGAATAGGGAATTAAATTATAACTCAGTACCTTATAACCATTTAAAAATTATGTATATCTGCTATGTACAAAGCAGAATAGTTACTATATGTTCATATACTTTACTGTCTAATCTGAGTCGTCACTGTAGTTCTATAAAGCAATAGGCACAAACAGACTGCCCTGCGCAAACTGGATATATATTCATCTTAATAATACATTAAATGGGGAAAAAACAGTATATGATACATTTTTATAAAATACATTTTTAGAAAAACATCTTACAGTCATAAAATACTGTAAATGGTAATTTCTGAGTGAGGAAATTAAGAGGTTTTTGGGTTTTTTTAAGTTTCTACTGTGAACATATGTTACTCTGTAATGAGAAAAGTGTTACCTTAGTAAATTTACCTGTGGTAGTGGAGGCTAGTAGAACAATTATTTTTTATTATTTTTTAATATTGCTTTTACATCATTTGAATACTTGAAAGACATCACTAAAAATTTAGTCATGAGGATTTGATCTTTTTATTGGTCTTTTTTTTTTTCTCAATTTTATTCCTCTCTATAACATGGTACCCTCAAAGAGCAAAACATGTCACAAAATTAATTTATAAAGATATCTGGCAAGATCCTGGTAATTTGAAACCAATGTTTATAGGGTGATGTTATGGATGTTAGTCTCAGAACTTTCCCTCTCCCTATCCAAATAGAGGATTAAAAGTGATTGATGAGTAGTGACATGAAGATTTTTTTTAAATATAAGTATAGATGATAAAAACTTAGAGAATTAGAGTACATTAAAAAAGTATTTTGAATCACCTTATTGAGAAATGTCTTTGTGCTTTTTTGACATTAAGATATTTTAATGAAACTTTAATAAATCAATGGTGAATGAGTTTTAATGCTCTTCATTCATTGACTAAATAGTTGGCAATTTTATATTGACCCCTCTTTTTTGTTTTTCTAATTTACTGGTCTAAGAAATTTTAAAATCTTAGAATTATTTCTTTATTAAATAGTTGCTCTTTAAGGTGCCATCTATTAATGCAATCAATTGTATTGAATTGCTGCCAGCTTTGTGTTTCTATGGTGAAGACTATAAATGAGAAAATAATCTGGAATCACTTCACCATTTCTTTATGAACAGGTTTCTCTTAAAATTACTCTGAGAATGAAGTTATGTTTTTAGCCAGCGGTGTTTTAAATCATGGCGATTTCTTAACAAATAATAAGGACTTTTTTTCTTAATTATAAAAATAGAAAATACGAAAAAAAAGAAAATATGAAAATATTCAGACTACCCCATGCATTAACCACTGTTAATTGTTGAGTCTTATTTTCCGTGTTCATGGGTATGTGTGCAGGCTTAGTACATAATACATACCGTACATGGTACTGTTGCTTGCCTTTTTTTTCCCATTCAACTCTTTCTGGGTAATTTTCCCATATCTTTAAATTTTCTTTACAACTATAACTTCTCCCATCCTAACCAGGCCTGACCCTGCTTAGCTTCTGAGATCAGACGAGATCAGGCATGTTTAGGATGGTATGACCATAGACACACAAATATAACTTCTAAAATGGCTCTATCTTATTCCTGTTCTCCATTGAGATGTACTTGAACCATTTAAAGCAGAGGTTGGCAAACTTTCTTAAAGCACTAGATGGTAAATATTTTAGATTTTACACACCCAGTGATCTCTATTGCAAACTACTGTATTCTACCATTGAGCACAAAAGCACCCTTAAGCGTGACAAAAACAAATGAGCATGATTGTATTTCAGTAAAACTTTATTTACAAACCAGGCATGGGTCAATCCTTGAGATAAGACTTCCTAAGCTTACTTTTTTGTATCTTACAGAAAAAAAGCGACTATTTGAAATGAAAAGAAAGCTTCACTACAATGAAGGACTGAATATTAAATTAGCTAGACAATTAATTTCAAAAGACCTACATGATGATGAGGAAGATGAAGAAATGTCAGAGACTACAGATGGAGAAAGCATGAATACGGAACAATCAAATCAAGGTTAGATGTTTAGAAAATGTCACTGAGACTTTTGTGATCCTCTGTGCCTAAAATAACATACCTTATTTTGCTTTAAACTTGTGAGAAAACTTCAGAAAATTTTATTAAGATTCACTTATTATGAAGTATGTTTCTAAAATTTCAATCCCAGTGGGTAATTTCAGAATAATAAAGCTTTTATGCCCAGAGTTGTTTTAAAAGAAACATGTTTTTAACATGAAAAGTTAGTTTTGACATTTCTTTTGGTACAGAGTATGTCGTATCTTTCGTTTCTTTTGACTATTGGATTGACACATTATTTGATTTTTTTTTTTTTAAGTCTTAGACAACCAGCCCCTGTAGCCTAGCAACTCTTGATTAGTCGTAGGAAATAGATTTTATTTATTTATTTTTTATAAACTGTTACTCTGGTATTTAATGAAGGTGAATTTTCTGTACCACAAATGAAGCTTTTTTGTTTTTTGGGGTTTTTTGCCCATTACCTACTCAACTTGCATTACTTATGCTTTTTAGTAGAGGTATAACTTATTTTATTTATGATGCCTAGAATGGTTAAGTCTTAGGAAAGTAAATAGTTATATTACTGTTTTGGTGAGCATAGTATGAAATATGAATAATAATTCTGTGATACATCCTGATGAGTCACTATCTTGTAGTATCAGGATTACAGTATTTTTTGTTATTCCGTATTATGCTTTAGCCTTTTAGTCTGTTTCATACAGGATTTCATTTCTATTATATGTATACACCACAGTCTATTTAGTTTATATTTAACTTAAACTTCATCTTACGTAGTACTTGTTACATCTCTCTTCCTTTTTTTTTTAAATCTATTATTCATTTTTAGATTATCTATCTCCTAGTTGCCCTGGAGTCTTTGTTTCTCATTTTACCTATATCTTGATGGTTTCTTTTGCTGTATTCAAATAAATGTTTCTTTGGTTATAACTTTTCATCAATTTTTACTCAGACTTTCAGTATCAACTCTAAGTGACTTGTAATAAGGTGCTCGGAATACACCTCGTTTGCCATTTGCCACTGGAAATTGTATTAGTACCACTGTGCCAAAGATTAAAGGGACTTCCTTTTTTTTTTAAGCCACAGCTTTTGAAAAATAACTCTGGCGTTTTATCCATCTCTGCTAATAAGATATTAAACTTCACACATTTAGTATATAAACATATTTTTTCATTTAAGCATAATAGATGATTCAAATTTGTATGAGCTCAGTGCCTGATTTTTCTTCAATGAAGATAAAGTACTTCTCACATAGGAGTTTGGAGTATATCCTGCTTAGCATCATGAAACTCACAAGGATAACATAAGGCTTAGGGAAATAAGTTCCTTATTTGTCCCTTACCCTTTTGGGGCTCTTAAAGACATTTTACCAGCTTTTTAAATTTCCAGGGTCTGTAGAGCCCATTACTTTTCTGAGCATTGGGGAGTCTCTTCCCTCCCCCATTCAATCTGAAACCTATTTGTCTTATTACCAAGTAGATACTTTTATTCTGTTCTTTTAGAATATTTTAGGGGTATATACAGATTCTTTCATATTGGTCTAACTCAGCCTACGTGAAATATACCTTACTTGTCTTTAATATTATTGTATTTCTTTATCATCCATGTCAATGTAAGGGAACTTTAGCCAAGGTTGGCAATACACAACAAATTATGTTGACTTGTTTTTCTTTTATCCTTGCAGGATCTACTACAAGTGACCAACAGCAAAACAAATCACAAAGTTCATAGAAGATATTTGTTCAATACTGTAATTATTTGTTAGATCCAGACCCTGTTACTATAATACATTGCTTCTTGTTCTCCACAATTCATGACTTAGGTACCAAAATACATACCAGTTATTATATATTGCCAAGAATTAAATGATAACCTTAGAGACTGAGTAGACTGAAAATGCCTAATTGATATCTTGTGCCTAGTACTTCACCACAAATACAGTGTAATGTCATCAGTCCAAAACTGCATTACTTTTGTAAGGACACTGGTTAATTTGTATAAGATATTATATAGCTTTTTATGCTTTAGAGGTTAAACAATATTTTTTGTGGGGGGGAACTAATTTATTTTCATCACTTCTAGATGTGGTAGCTCTTACAAAAATCTTCTTTTTTCTTTTTTTTACATCAAAAGCCAATTGGAACAGCAGGATATATAGTCTGATAAGTATTCAGGATACAAAGTATTTTAATATTTGTCTTCAACTTGATTTGTCTGTTTAATTGAAAAGAATTATAAGAGTTAACTGTTGCATTTTCTGACCTACTACCTTTAAAATTCCTATTGAGTTTCTTTGTGTTTACAAGGAAAGTATTGAACTTTTTCTCATCAAAACTACCTTTTTTTCCCCACAAATAAATTATCAGGTTAAACTTGCACTTAATGTCTGCTCTGATTGTTTTTGGGTTTTTTTTGTTACATTGGGCAGACTCCAGATCAACTTTTTTAATAAATATAATTCTAATGTAGCTATCCCAGCATTCCCTTTATGTACCTGTATTAACCTCCTGCTTTTGTGTCCTGTTCCTTTCCACACATATGCACATGATCCTTTACATTTTAAAGGATGATAAAGATTGTCATGACATGAGGAACTCTCTTCCTCTCACATGTTCTGTCATTTGCTGCAATAATGAAATTCTCATTTTGACCATCAACGCCTATTAGTTCTTCTAAAACATGAAGAAAATAGATTGAGTAGCAGTAGTACTGTAGGTAGGAAATACAGTTCAACTGCTGAATTTCTGCACCTTTCTCATTTATAGCTTGCTAATTAAATCGCTGTTATTAGTTTGTCTGACTTCATTACATTTTAGAAAACAACTAACTGAGGTTTTTTTTGCATGATGAGAGAATTGTGTGTAACCAGTGATATGATTGTTTACAGAAGTAAGCCTGAACATTTTTTAATTTAAAAACTTTACATAGTCCCTGCTTTAAGGGAATACAATAATGTTATATTATGACAAATGTACTTTATTCTTCTAACACAATAAGAATTATTTGGATCTTCTTCCTGAAATGAAGTGCAGGAAAGTCCTGTGTACCTTGGTTTAGTGATGATTTCACTTCTAGTCAATTATTTGTATCTCAACTTTTCGTTAGTACCAAAAGAATCCATTATATCAACAGACTTTTAAAATAATTTCTGTATATTATATATTTGAAAAGGCTTTTGTTGAACAGCTTATCTGCCACTTGCAAGTTGATGGAAATATCAGTATGTCAAAATAAATAAAAAGTGGGAGAATTCTTTGCTGTTAGTAAAATGTGCTTATTATTTTGAATGTTTTTTTGTTTTAATGGGATCTAATCAAAGTGCCTCTGAACTGCAGGTGCAGTATTCTAACTAAACATTTTGGCTAGTAATACCACTGATTTACAAACAAACAGTATTTATCTCTGCTTTCTGAGTGTAGAATGATGGGTTATCTGTTTAAACCTGTTTTAGGGGATGTGTGGAGATCAAGTCTGTACACATGTGTATATATGTTCATGCACCCAGACCTCTGTTTTTTGGTTTTCTCATTTTGAGTTCTTAAAAGGATCCACATACTCTTTATTTGTAGAAGTAGCTGCTGTACAGTGAAGAAAACGTAAGACTTTTTAACAACTGATTCTTTGGATGTTTTCTGCAAACTTAAATCACAGACAGACTCTCATTTCTGGTTTCAGAAAGTAGGTAATTATTTCAGAGGAGTAAGACATGCCAAATAATATGCTCAGCAGGGTTTTAGATAGTCAGATGCAACTGAGTAAAAATATTTTCATCTAGTCATAAGTTCCCAGTTGACATGATATTGAACTAGTCAAAAAATGGACCTTTCTGACTCAAGTTAGATTTTCCTTTGGAGAAAGGGATCTGTGAATGTTCAGTTCCAGCCAATGTAGATTTTACTTTCAATTTTTAATCAGCATCACTTCCTCTGCTTAACTCTCGTGTCACTTTGCTTATTCATTTATCAGTCTAAAATTCTGCAGGGATGACTCTTTAAAATTCAAGACATGAATTGTTAAAATAAGAGTTACTTTAAGTTGAAGATTAAAGCAAAATGCCATTTTCCCCTAGACTTTCATTATATTAACGTTTTTTCCCTTTAAGTTAGTATACACTACACATATTATAAAATGCAATAATATGACAGTTGCATGTATGTGGATTTTATTTTCTTGCTTCTCAGCTATCTCAAGACCATAATCCATTGACCAAGTGTTCTGGTCAATGGATACCAACAGTGGATCTTGGATGATGTTGTGGCAGAGTAATTTGTTTAGTAGAAATGATAACGAGCAACCATTTATTGAGAACCTATTATTTGTTCCTGCCCAGCCCTCCCGCCCCCTCCCGGGGGACTGCATGGCCCATTGTGCTGGGCCCCTTAGATCTCATCCTCAAAACCACTACACAAAGCAGGCATTCTCAGCTGTACTTTATAAGTGAGGCAAATACCCCTGGCCAAGTTCTTTACTTTCAGTGTCACATACATGCTAAATGACAGGATTCAAATCCAGATCTAATTAAATTTCATAGTCTTTATTTTTTTTTGGTGTAGAAAATTTGTTTTAGAAATTGCCTGTTACAAGTAAACTTTATTTGGATTATTGATACATACTATACGCTTTAGGAGTAACAATTTTCAGGTATTTAGTTAGAGTTTCTATTTTTTAATTTTAATCTGAAAAATTGAAAATAATTTGTTTGCAGTTTGTGTGCCATTTAGGAAAAGTGTCTCAAAAGCACAAATACACAGTGGCTGGAGATGTCTAAATGCACGTTATTTAGTTGCATTCTGCAAGGTTTTTTCCTAAACAGACTGTTTCAAGCTCAGAACAATTTTTTTTTTCCATAGGATTAGCATTAAAAAGTCAAGTACCAAGCCAGCCTATAAAAACCAACATGTACCTAAACCTGCATTTCCCATTGTGTTGTGTAAAACTCTCATACCACAAGATGTTGAATGAAAATGATTCCATGAGCAAATTAGCTTTACACATGCTCTATACTTTATTCCTGTACCCCCTGGGAGACATAATAATACACATTATCATATTAAAAGGTCTGAGAAATCCTGCTTATAGGAACCTATTTATAATAAAACTTAGTTGAACATTTTTCAAATGTATTTCACCATAATCACCCCACCTTTGTCCATCAAATAACATCCCAAATAGAGCATTAGGCTAGGGTTTCTAATATATGAAAGTTGAACTTCCTCCTAAAAGGGGAGGAGAATGGTTTGTCAGTGATAGAGGGAAGACATGGTAGCAATAACTGCACAGTATTTATGGTTTATATAATTTGCCAAACATAAGACATTAATTTTTGGAAACTTACGCAAGAAACTAAAGTATGTGTCTAGGACAGATGAGGATGTAGTTGATGTAGTTGGTTATAAGCTGTTGTGGTTTAATATTGGTAGGACAATTGCTCCAAGACTGGCTGCTGAAAGCAGTTTTCCCAAACATGCTGGCCATCAACTCTTGGATGGCTGGTTGACAAGAGCAAATTTGCTACTCATCAGGAAAACAGAAGAGCAGACAACAAGTGTCTCTGGTAGATGGTTCATACCCCTAAGCCTTGGTTAGTTGTCCCAGCAATGTGGTTTTGGTTTTTTGGCTCCTATACTTTAAATATGAGTTTGACTCATCTAGTTTTTTATTTGAGGAATTATTTGGGGGAGGTAATGCTGAGAGTAGGTAAGTGAGGGTGGAGTTGGCAAGTTTTTAGTCATGATTTTATCTCAACTGCCCAACCTGAAATTTTTTCAGTAGCTCTGCCAAGTGTTCTGCATTTCGATTCTATTACCAATGGGAATTATTGGAATTGGAAGAGAACTCCCATGAGGAGTTGTTCCTCTCCGATATTTTTTTTTTATTGATGTCAGTGTTGACTAGAAATAGAAGAGGATTGTGCAGGCTGATCTTTGGTATCTTAACATCCTTTGACCTCACTGTCAGCAGAAGAGATTATAAGCTGCTTTGCAGTATGCCTTGTTCTAATAAAATGGTTCAATCTGAAAAAGCGTTACTAGTAATAGAGCTAATGAACAGAGGGAGAAGTCTCATTTAGTTAAGCTCCCTGGTCTCTGAAGTATCCCTTATGTAAGCAATTAAAGACAAGAATACTATATTTTCTTTTCATGTACCTATGTGAAAGAGACTCCTGATTGAAAAATAAGCACGTTCTCTATTGTAGGGCATATGCCAAACTAAATTAAGAAATATGGACATAACATTTTTCCCCGCCTTTAAAGATTGCCAAGCTTAGATGTGCATACAAGAGCACAGAAAGAGCATTGCTTTGGGGAAACAAGAAAGGAGTAAGCTTAGCTCATCCTCTTCAGCCATTCTGAGAAGGCCCTTCTGGTAGATGAGACTGAGAAGGATTTGCTAATTATAATTAGGAAGACATTGCTACTTGGCAGAGTTTTATGTAAATTCCCTTGAAACCAAATTAAGATATCTAATCAATCACCTACCACAAAATTGTTACTTAAGCAAGATAGAAAGTTCCCACAGAAATCAGAAATGTCAAATGGTTTTCTTAACACCAAAGCGTAATATAAATGTTGAATTTCAGAAGTTGAAGCAGATTTCTAGATTGTTGCCAATTGAGCTTCTGCTGCTGTTTTAATAATCCCTAAGTCAGTTTTTTAGGGGACAAGGGGTTGTGGAAGGAAGGGCTAAGTCAGAGCCACGATATGGGAGTCCCACTGTAGCTTGATACTATCTCAGGAAATGTGCTGTGGTTCAATGCTAACTCTGAAAAGCAAACTGGTCTCTGCTTCCCCAAGTAGGAGTGTCTGAGTTTTTCATGGTAAATCACAAAGTATATAATCCAATCTAGGAGTCTTATTAAAAGCAGCCCTGGGTTTGCAGGGAGGGGACAACTGATCAGATTACAAAGTGAATTGAACCCAAAATAGTATTCTGTATTATTCACAGCTTCAAGCATTGTTCTGTAGACCTAGATAAGAGTCATCTGGAATTTTGTGAATTGGATGAGGAGACACTAATAAGTGTAAAGTTGAAGGGAAAAGATGTTTATTTTTGAGAACATTATTAAACACTTATTAAGCACCAACTATGTGCCCAGGAATTTTGCTGGGCAATATATATATAACGGCAAATAAAAGACGATTTAGAACAAAGGTATACAATACTGTAACCAAAACAAAATGTAAGACATACGACAGGGGTAGAACAAAGGTATCAGGATGTCTATTGCTTACATAAGACGTCTCACACATATCACACCATGTCTGAAACTGAGCTTTTTGTTTTTCCTCCAAACTGTTCTTAATTGCAGTATCCCCCATCACATTCATTCTCCCAAAATCAATAACTTGGCCCCACATGGTATCTCAACCTTTATTCAAATTCTTTCTTTGAAATAATCAAAAAATCCAGTCCATTAGTAAACCTTATTGACTTCACCTCCATCATGTATCTAAATCTCTCCCCTTCTCCAGTCTACTGTGGACGTCCTAGTGAAGCCACCACGATACTTGCTTGTATTCCTGTGACAACCGTCTAACGCGATTTCCCCACTTTCATTCTACCCCTCTTCAGTCCATTTTCTACACAGCAGAAAGCGTTGCTTTTCTACTTAAAGCCTTTCAGTGATTTCTCCACCACCCTTCATAGTGAGCCCAATTTCTTAGAATGGCTTAGAAGACTCCATATACTGGCACCCACTTACCTGTTCCAATCTTTTTGTGCCACTTTCCTGCTTAATTATAGTCATAATAATTTTTGGGCTTTATATTCTTCAATTTCTCCAACTTAACCATGTTTTTCACCTCTTTTAGGACCTAGACACCAGCAAATCCCTATGCCTGAAATACTCTACTAATTTTTCATATGACTTTTCTCAGTCTTTAGGTTCAAAGGTAACTTTGTGCCATTCTCTGCCCACTCTATATAAAAAAGATGTCTTTCCTATTATTCTCAGACCCTTTCTTACCTAGTTGGTTTGCTTGGTGGTTGCCTGGCTTCCTTACTAAATAGAAATCTTCACGAAGGCAGGGGTTCTTTTACTTACTACAATATTCTCAGAGCTTAGTATGGGCCAGCTCAGTAGAATCCTCAACAAACATTTGCTGAATGAATGAAAGGATGATACTTGTTCATAATGTGATTCACCTTTTCCTTCCTATTACACTTTCTTCATATACTTCGTGTTAAAATATTAGAACCAGAAAGGATTTTAGAAATCAACTAGTCTAATTTATTTTTTAGAGACTGCAACCCAGGCAAAGAGAAGTCAAGATTACTCAACTGATTATTGGTAGAGGAGAGACTAGAATTCAATTCCTCTGACTCTTCATTTTCACAATAAATCTCTCCTTGAACCACTCTGGCCGTAAATTGGTTTCATGTTTGTATTTTTTCAGAGTAGATGGACTGAAGAATCAATTCATTATTCAGGATCATCTGAAAAAAAAATCTTCCACCCAAGTAAAAGTTCTCAATCAACTGAAGTGTTGGTGAGGATGTGGAGAAAAGGGAACCCTTGTAAATTGTTGGTGGGAATATAAATTAGTACAACCATTATGGAAAACAGTGTGAAGGTTCCTTAAAAAAGTAAGAGTAGACTAACTCCCTTTACCCCCTCCCTTTATAGAAAAAGAATATTGAAGTACATATGATCCAGCAATTCCACTTCTGGTTATATATCGAAAGGAAATGAGATGGGTGTGTTGAAGAAAGATCTGCCCTTCCATGTTTACTGTAGCATTGTTCCCAATAGCCAGGACTCAACCTAAGTGTCCATAAGCAGATGAATGGATAAAGAAAATGTGATGTAGGCCGGGCGCAGTGGCTCACACCTGTAATCCTAGCACTCTGGGAGGCCGAGGCGGGCGGATCGCTCAAGGTCAGGAGTTCGAAACCAGCCTGAGCAAGAGCAAGACCCCCATCTCTACTATAAATAGAAAGAAATTAATTGGCCAACTAAAAATATATAGAAAAAATTAGCCGGGCATGGTGGCACATGCCTGTAGTCCCAGCTACTTGGGAGGCTGAGACAGTAGGATTGCTTGAGCCCAGGAGTTTGAGGTTGCTGTGAACTAGGCTGATGCCATAGCACTCTAGCCCAGG